>JAIUZE010009850.1:25202-186170 GCA_022085475.1 Heliosperma pusillum | reverse complement strand
GTTTTGGGCTGTTTTGGGTCTTTTATCGACTTTACTCAAACCTTTTTCCTTAATATTCCCGCATGTAACATATTTAAAAACCCGTCCTCAAACAACAACAAACAATCCAACATCGACACAACCCAAAGACCAAAACCCGGACCCACTATGGACCAACCCAGACCGGTCTGGACCGGGCCTGAACCGGCCTGAACCGGCTGGTTTGGGTCCGGTTTCCAGCCACCCATTCCGGCCACCACCTAAACAACAACCCCAATTTATTTCAACATGATTTTTAATTAAAAACAACCATTTTAACAATCATCCATACAAAATCATGATTTTAATTAAATCATTCAAATATGTCAAAAACAATAATCATGCTAATTATTCATACAACATAATAAAAATAACTACTTATCATGTTACTAGCTAAAATCATAAACAACAACTTAAACCAAAATCATAAGAACAAAAGATGAACCAAAAACAAAAGAACAAAAGCTATGTAACATATATTCGTCGAGTAACTCGGAATCGTTACCTAGCTAGCAAAATCAAGTAGCACCAAAATAAGTAGTAAAGAAAAACCCGTCTACTAATCTTCACCCAAAATATACGAGTCACCAAACTCGTCTTCAAAATCTTCCCCTATACGAAATGACAAGAAAAACATTATTAGAACTTAAACTTGATTTTCCATAATTAAATGTTGAAAACGATTTTGTCGGATTTGAAATTAAACCGTACTTGAAGATGGAGAGCGAAGAGGAGATTCTAGAAATATAAGTTAGGACGGATTTGAATAAGAAATGAAGGTTTTATGACGATTTTGCTCAAGAACGACGACGAACGATGAAGAACGCTCAAGAACGATGAAGAACGATTAAAGAAAGTGTTAATTAGATCTTAATTTGATTTATTGTAAAATGAAAAGGTGTTAGTGAGTAAGTGTGAGAGGAGCCGTGTACATATAGAAGAAATATGGAGTCGGGTTTTGAAATTGTTGTTACGGGATTGACTCGGGTTTAATAATTATATTACGGTAATTAATTAGATATTATTCGGTTTTATAATATTTTAATGAAATATCTAGATATTAATTAGATATTATGTTATTGTAAACAAAAGAAAGGAAAATATCTAGCTTAAGAGAGGAGAAAGAGACGTGAGAAAAGAAGAGAAATCGGGTCTGTTTTTAAGCGATTGCGGAATTTAAGTTGACAGACCGATAAAGTTACAAATATCTTAGATATTTTTTTCTAGTTTAATCATATTAATTAAAAGATCTAATATGAGTGGAAAAAAAGTGACATGGGGCGTGTGACTCATGTCAAAGTCGGGTTTCGGGACTTAAGTTGACCCGGAAATAGTTAAATGACGTTCGGGTTAAAACCGTAAAAGTTATTCTTTAATTCCAAATAAATTCAAAATAATTATATTAAATTTTCATAAATCCCAATAAATCTTAATAAAAATAAATTAAAAATATTATTTTTTTAAATAAAATTTCGGTCTTCAAATTACAAGGCGAGTCGGAAAAAGTCAACGAAAGTCAAAGTTGACTTAAAAATCAAGAAAAGTCAAAGATGACTTAAAAGTCAAGAAAAGTTTATGACGACTTAAAAGTCAAGAAAAGTCAATGACGACTTTAAAAAGTCAAGAAAGTCAAAGACGACTTAAAAGTCAAGAAAAGTCAAAGATGACTAAAAACGGGATTTTCATGAAATCTCTCAGAAATTCCAAATACGAACTCGGAATTTCAAAATACGACTCGAAACAATAAATTCTATTTTAAAAACTTAAGTCTGCTGAAAAGCGTTAGTAAATATTTTTACTAGAAAAATTGGGTACTTTTCGGGTTGTTACAATCACCCCTCCTTTTAAAAAGTTTCGTCCTCGAAACTTAAAAGAAGGAAAGTAACATATATGTAGGTTTATTTCAAAACTGTTAAAAATATACTTGTAATAAAAATATAGGGTCTTATCAATGGAACGGAAGATTCTCGTCGGCCGTCAAAAACCTCGTCGTCCAAATCAAAGATTTAAAAGATACATTTTCGCATCAATAAATGAAAAAACTAGTTATCGAACGTCTCCAATAACAAGTCTCAACACTCCTTGACGGTAAAATACTTGAAATAATAAAACATTTCTAAAAGCTTTTAGTTCAAAAATTTCGTAGTAAAAGTAATAACTCAATTACCTATGCCTAAAATTTCTAACTAAGGCTTATAGCAATCTACCTAAGAGAAATGATAATCGATAGAAGGAACGGAATATTCGAAAGAATAAATCGAATAGAAAGAAAGAAGAAAGAAGAAATAAATCACCAAACTATCTTCCATCTATGACAATTCAAATGTCGATCGCAACTCGACAACACTAACTGTACAAGTAAACTAGTCCTCAAGAGAGTGCAATAATCCTCAACATTTTCAATCATCAGATTTCTACCAAATTATTTCATAAGCATGACACATCGAGTAACAACTCCCAATTATTTAAATTCAATTAAAATCTTCTAAGGTCCATCAAAACTCTTATTGGAAATTACCATCAAAATATTTATAATTAGGGAAACAAGACCGCTAACAACCACAAAGTAAAGGACTTACTATGAAATCCTTTAATCCAATTTATTCCAAAAATTCATTACCTTAAATTATTAACAATGAACCTTCTCATCCTCAAAAGTTGAATCCCAAAACCTCAAAGAGATTATCCACACAAATCTTATTTCACTTCACTTTTGCCAAACATAGGGCAATGCGACCGTAAATCAATTTATTTATCTCTTCCAAACTCTCAATACATCGGTTTTCGCTTATAACAATATTCCTCAAGTTTGGTCATCCAAATCCAAAATTCCACAAAGTATTTATTCCTGTTATGGTCCAACATTTAACGACAACAAATTCCCAAGTAACATAAAAAAAAATCACTCAACTTCCTAACCACAACTACAACTATTATTAAGCTTATTTCGATCCTCAAAAAGATATTGCAACTTCAAGTTTTCTTAGTCTAAAACCAATAGGAGAGTTCATTCTAAGTTTATCCTCAAATCCTTATAATCCTCTGAACATGAAACTAGCTGAATAGGATGGTTAGGTACCATATTCGAAACATCTTCCTCAAGGCACAAACTCTCACCACCATAGGGTGAAATTAGATCTATATCATTTTCCTCAAATCACAAGTTCATTCTAACAAACACTAATATTCCACAAGATTCAAAGTTCTTCCGACTAAGTATAATATACCACCACCCGATGGTTATGACATCCCTAAAAATGTTACAAGAGGGAGGTAAGGATACCAATGGAAAGATGAAGGAACTATCAAGAGAAATTTTCAAGAGGCAAATAGGTTGGGAGAGAAAGAAGCACCTAGATAGAAGAAAGAGAGCTTAATACTATAAGGACGAGAGAATTTATAAATGAAGAAGGAATACACTTCAATTAAGCTTGTAAATCTTCAAATCTTCGGTAGAGGATACTCCTTCTAGGTAACACAGATCTCTTCTACTCGAGGTCCAACCATCTTCATAAGAAACAAAACAAATTAAGTTACTCCTAACAATTAGCATAAACAAATAGACTACAACAAAATCCTAATCTACCCATCCTACCCTTCTATCTCACAAGTTTATTATTTTATTAAGGTCAAGTTATTTATACAAGGGTACACAAACGTGCGTCGGGAGCAAAAATGCTCTGATACCAACTGTGACACCCTCAAATTTGCGGAAAGAAAAAAATAATTTAAATAAGTAAAAGATGAGAATACGTTTCTAATAGGTTCACTTTAGTGAAAATCGGTACATTTTAAAACCGGAACCTACTATTAAATATAATCATCATAAGAAGGTGTCTTAAATAAAAAGGTTCATTACAAAACGGAAATAATATTATACAAAAGAAATATACAAGACGGGAGACATATCTCCCGTATAAATACGGAAATAAAACGAGTGTATAATAATATACAATCTAAGAACCGAATATAGGTCCAAGGTAAATACTTCGCTCGCTAGCTCGTCAATGTACCCCAAATATGCATTCACCACCTGTTCGACCGCATTAAATATAAACACTGAAGCCACAGTCAGTGGGGAGTAACTCCGAGTTCTCCCAGCCACGAAATGTCGAGTTTAATGAAACATGAATAACATAAAAGCAATGTATATGGAAAATACAAAACTTAAACATATATGATATGCTTTCCATGTTATGAAACAATTAACTAACATATAACCTATCATATGAGAGCTATCATGTGAAACCGATAATAAAATATAACAAGAGGTAGGGAAGCTGGTATGCTAGCTCAGAGGTTACCCTGTAACGTGGCCATGATACACTCAAACCCTAATCAACACGTAATCATGTGAATCAGTTAACAATCGGTAATCCAAACTCTATCAATCTTAGCCGGCTTGCATCTCACCTTCTAAAACTCATAAAATCATACAAACATGAAAGACAAATACTTCTACAAACAGGCATAAGTTCTTAGCACAGTCAATAGTCGACTTCTGTAACTCGAGGCTATACCACAAGGTAGGAAAACATCCTAGTCCTAGACTGATCAGACCTAGCGACAACAGCTATTCCGTTCCCCGTCCCATGACATAACCGTCTATGAGAAACTCTACTATGCGACCCCCTAAGCAGAGATGGCTAGTACTTAAGCTGGCTCCCTTCCCAAAGCGGAACTCTTAGGATGCCATGCCCCGACTTGGAGATAAGCCCCCCAGGCCGTGACACAAAAGCTATTAACCATGAACTATATACTCGTTAAAGATAGTACGGGCCTATCAATGTCATGGTCCAAGATACTCATTTAGAATTAGAATGGTCAAGACGCCATCTACTAATAATTCTCTATGGGTACTTAGTCAACACGACACCAACCATATAATCAAACAGTCACGGGAAAAACATCCTATCATGTGACTAATTGCATATACATCATATTCAAATATCATATCGCCTCATATCTACTAAGGCTAATTCAATAATTAAATAAAACCTTACTTGAAGACAAACCCCCGACCCGAGTCCCGCGACGGGTCATCAGTCAAAACGGGGCTGAATAGATCTTAGTTTGACCAAACCCGTTTGATCAAACCGGCTAGAAACAGAGTCTTTACCACATAGACTTAGACATAAAAGTCAACATATTCATTACATGTTATTTTATTAAAACTTCTAACATGCGAATTAATATATCATACCAAAACCCGTTTGACTAAAAGGATATAAAATTAAACTACGATCTCGTCTTATAATTTCTAACATGTGAGAAATAATAATTTAATGAAAAACTTTTTAATTAAATATTTTACTTATTAATATTTCTCGCTTGCTAATTATTACAAAACACGATAAAATAACAATAACTCAAAAACCGTCACAAGTCTAAGTAAGGGGACCCACGGGCTGATTTGGGCCGACTTGACACGGGCCTGGACTGGGCCCCACGGCTGGTTTGGGCCTTTTTTGGGTTGTTTTATCGACTTTACTAAAACCGTTTCCTAATATTTCCCGCATTCTTTAACATAATTAAAACCTGTCAAAACAACAACAAAACAATCAAACATCGACACAAACACCAAGGACCAACACCGGACCAAATCCAGACCGGGCTGGACCGGCCTGAACCGGTCTGACCAGGCCTGAACCGGCCGGTCTGGTTCGGTTTCCAGCCCCCCTTTCCGGCCACCCTACACGGTCCAAACAACCCCCACTCCAATTAAATTCTAACATGTTTTTAATTAACAAACACCCATTTTAACAACCAATTTAACCATCAATCATACAAAAAATCATTATTATGAAAAATCATCCAAATTCATCAAGAACAACCAACATGTTATAAATTCATAAAACACAATAATAACCACTACTTAACATGTTACTAACTAAAAATCCTTAAATCATAATAACATGAACCAAAACAAAAGATGAACCAAAAATAAAAGAAACAAAAGCTATGTAACATATATTCGTCGAGTAACTCGGAATCGTTACCTTAGCTAGTAAAAACCAATTAGCATCAAAATAAGAAGTATAAACCAAGAAACCCTCCTACTAATCTTCACCCAAAATATACGAGTCTCCAAACTCGTCTTCAAAATCTTCCCCTATAAGAAAGGACAAGAAAACATTATTAGAACTTAAACTTGATTTTCCATAAATTAAATGTTGAAAACGATTTTGACGGAATTGAAAATAAACCGTACTAGAAGATGGAGAGCGAAGAGGAGATTCTAGAAATATAAGTTAGGACGGATTTAGATAAGAAATGAAGGTTTTATGAGGATTTTGCTCAAGAACGATGAAGAACGGATGAAGAACACGAAGAACGCTCAAGAACGATTAAAGAAAGTGCTAATTTGATCTTAATTGGATTTATTGTAAAATGAAAAGTTGTTAGTGAGTAAGTGTGGTGTGTGGGTGCCGTGTAATTATAGGGAAAATAAAGAGTCGGGTTTTGAAATTGTTGTTACGTAATTGACTCAGGTTTAATAATTATTTTACGGTAATCGATTAAATATAATTCGATATTAAGTTAATTACACTAAATATCTAGATATAATGATATTGTAATCAAAAGAAATGAAAATATCAAGGCCTAAGAGAGGGTAGGAGAGCCGTGTGGGTTAGTGATAGTCGGGTCTGTTTTGTAATCGATTTGCGTAATTTCCGTTGACGGATCGATAAAGTAACAAATATCTAAGATATTTGTATTAGTTTAATCGAAACAATTAAAATATCTCAAGTGAGTGGAAAAACGATGACATGGGCGTGTGACTCATGCCAAAGTCGAGTTTCGGGTTTGTTTCGGGATTTACGATGAGTCGGGAATAGTTAAATGATTCCCGGGTTTAAACCGTAAAACCTTATTATAAATTCCGAATAAATTCAAAATACTTTTATTAAATTATCATAAATTCTAATAAATCTAAATAAAAATAAATCAAAAATATTATTTTTTTTAAATAAAATTTCGGTCTTCAAACTTCTAAGGCGAGTCGGGAAAGTCAACGAAAGTCAAAGTCGACTTAAAAGTAAAGAAAAGTCAAAGATGACTTAAAAGTCCAGAAAAGTTTATGACGACTTAAAAGTCAAGAAAAGTCAATGACGACTTTAAAAAGTCAAGAAAAGTCAAAGACGACTTAAAAGTCAAGAAAAGTCAAAGATGACTAAAAACGGTCTTTTCATGAAATCTCTCAGAAATTCCAAATACGAAAGCGGAATTTCAAAATACGACTCGAAACAATAAATTCTATTTTAAAAACTTAAGTTCTACTGAAAAGTGTTAGTAAATATTTTTACTAGAAAAATTGGGCACTTTTCGGGTTGTTACAACCCCGCTCAATCTCAAGGTTTATGTCAATACGCAATCACATGTAATATTTTACTCATCTAATACCCATTATTTGCCATTCCTGCATGATTCATCTATGCATAGCTTTCTATAACGGTACAAGTCCAATCTTACAAAACAAAATTAGGCTCTTGCCTATAACATGTACTAACGATATTATGCCACAGAAGATACGATCATTGGTGAGATGTTAATAATAAAACCCATCGAATTTCTTACACATATATTAGTAAGGTATCGCTACCCATTATAAAATTCATACTATTAGTCAATTTCCATGCATGCATATCAAATTACAAAATTCACTGAGCAATGAATATTAATCAAGCAAAACTGAAATTTGCAAGTTTCTGAAGTCGTACTCGGTTGAGTGATGATCACTCGGTCGAGTGGACGTAACTTGGTCGAGTGCAAAATTTTGTCCCAATACAACACTATCTGATCTGGTCGCATTCGGTCGAGCGCTTGGTGTACTCCATCGAGTCTAACGTATTCGGTCGAGTACCACTTGCACTCGGTCGAGAGTGACTGGCTGTCCGCCAACCTAAATTTTGTCAAATATACAACTAAGACAAGATAAAATACTAAACGAAGTACCAATTAACTACGCCTGAACCATGTCTTACCGTGGTGGTAGCCACTATCAACTACTAAACATCATCACGACATATTCTTGGCCTTATGGCCGATTACAATACCAAATAAATTGTTCCAAATAACAACTAAGTCCACACATTACAATCATGAAAAGGATGTACCACCCTAACTCTAACCAAGCCTCACGGCTCATGCTCCTCGTGCATGTCCTCGTCATTAGTTGTTCCCGAGGTCCCCTCACCATCATCTTGACCCGGTGCATCCATGCCCTCATAGCCTCCATACCCTAAAGGGTTCAGGGTACTACACTGGGCGCCCCATGGCTGAGTAAGGCAACCATACGAACAATGGACGATCCAGGTTACTCAGTCTGCCCGGTTCACCCCATAATAATCAAACACCCTTTCGTCACTACCAATTCTACTCCACCATGCTACCTGGGCTACATTGGTCCCCACACTCCGAAGATTCCCCATCCATTTAGGTTCCTCAAGACTAAGGTATTTGACAGACGTTCTGTCAACTCGCTAACATGCATACGAAGGTCATAGACCGTAGGATAGTGCAAGTACTGATAATAGGCCTACTGATAAACCTGCTCCTGATGGACTTACAACTGTTCCACCACCTCCTCCCTCACAACTTTAGCCTCTCGGGTAGGTAACGCGGAAGGTCATCCCCGACAGGTAATGTCAACCATAATCTCCCCCTAACCCTCCAAGCAAATACTCCCTCAACTAACTCTCTCAGCCACTTCAGACGAATGAGATAGTTCATATCAATCAAGAGGACACCCTCAAACAAGGCTGGAAAATCCTCACTAAGGGTAAAGTCGGTCGATCTCTGCGCCAGACAAGTCACTATCGCACCTCAGCTAAGGTTACGGTGGCTAAGTCTTAGGTTGGTCATCTGTGCCAAGCTAGTACAAACAATCGCAGAGGCACTATAGTGGACTCGATCCTCCCTCCTAAGATTAAGGTAGGCGACCAATAATAAAAGCTCATTGGAATTGAGCTTGCTTACATCATTCCTCCCATACACCAAACATGTTAACATTCTTAGGAATAGTCTCAAGGTCGGGTGCTGCACATCGTTGATTAACAACTTGCTGACATTGAATAACGTTCGGCCGGTAAAATAAGGAAAGTAAGTGGTAGCCCCAAACTCCGAACCTATAGTCTCCATATTGTTCTTATTAGCCTTGCCTAAGCCCAAGTGCTCCACCATTTTGTCTAGGGTCATTAATTTCGGTTTTCATCAGACCAAAGCTCACCGTCTTGCCATCCACATCGTATTTATAGGAGTTCAAGAACTCCAAGGTCAAGAATCCATAGGACTTCTTCTGAAGTCGATACAAACCACCCATGCCCAAAGTTTCGAAGATGCGACTCATGTCCTCCTCAATTCCCATTGTTCTCAAGATGTCCCATTCCACACACCTTAATCCCTCTCCGCTGTTGTTGTTGAATGGGTCCTCTTGTTGGGTCCTGCTCCGGCTCTAGGCATATGCAAAATATGATTCCACAAGATTTTCCGAGCTCGTCATATATAAGAATGTTTGAGATTTCAGATTTTTAATTCATCGGGCTCAGTTTACGATAGTCTTTTATCATTCAAAATCAGAGAATATAAACTTTCAAAAGATGAGATAGTTGGAAATCGTCTTTGATAGCATTACAAACAAGCTTTAACACAAATTTTTCTGATTTTCCTCAAACTCTAGCCTATAGAGTGGGACAACTATCGGTTTTAGGGAAAAAGTCTATACTATTCCAGCAATTAAACAAAGGTTACCACATATTTCTAACCAACTAAACAATAAGATGGGTAACTCAAGGAACAAGACCTAGATTTATCAACTGTACTAATCTACTACTCAATCTTTACTAAAGAGGAAGAAATCGAATATTTACCTTGGTTAAATGGAAGAGGGAAAAATAAGACTAGCAAATATTAAGATTCAGAAGGTAGCTTTAAACAATCTAGAGTTACCAAGAGTTTTGAAAGAGAGTTTTTAGATTGAGGTAATTATACACAATGTAAAAATAGAAGAGGAAAGTGAAGATATAAGGTTTCGGATTGAAAACGCGGAATCGGGTTTATTTGGGGCACTCAGTCGAGTGTCGTTTGTACTCGATCGAGTACAGGCTACTCGGTCGAGTGTTTTTGGTACTCGGTCGAGTGTTTGAGTCTGATTGGAAACTGAATTTCTACAAATCAAACACTTGGTCAAGTGTCTTAGTCACTCGGTCGAGTCTACCTCACTCGGTCGAGTACATCACGTACTCGGTCGAGTTCGTGAAAGTCAACCCGAACATTTAAAACAAGGATTAACGTGAAGAATTGATTATCGTCCCTGCAACATCAATAATGCCGTTCAGAGTTTAAGGCGAAATTCTCGAGCTCGTCACGTGTTAGGAACTATCTCACTAATTTCTTCTACATACTTTCTTGCACAGTACAATCCACATTAGCCAACACATATATAGCCTAGCACAATGTAACCACTAGTAATACCATTCGAGTTTACCAAGTTTCATCCCGTTGTATCCACACTACATCCTTACTACACACAAGTATTCAATACAGTGAGTATGTCATAATAATCTTCACGAGGTCAACTCGACTTCGATTACTAGTACTAATAATAACATAAATCTTGGTATTACATATTAACTAATACCGACACATGTTTTGAGGCATATCACACCCACATACACATATGCAACAATCTCAATCAATATTATTAACAATAGGGACGATAGAATTGTGTCACATACTAGCGCAATCATTTTCACACATATCTCGACACACATATATTTGTATCTATGATACACAATTTCACACAGACTTACACATTCAATACACCATATAGACACTTTTTCACAACTTCCTACCCATTAACGGCGTTTCCGGCGTAAGTATGTTAGGGCCGAGATCTCGGAATGAGGGAGCCTTCTCACCCAAAATCAACATAGGGGGCCGAAACACACAAACACTTGGTTCAATTTATTTGACACACCTACATTCATTGGGTTTATTGGATCGTCGCTCTAATACCACTTTGTAACACCGCCACTTCCCAAGGAGCCTTCGACAAGACCTTTCTTGGTAAACAAGGCCTCTACCATCTCGGTTGCCCAAGGAAGTGAAAATCATAAGACAATAACAAAACAGGCTTATGCATATACTTTAGTCTTTATTACAATGCTATTCAAACATAACTAAGTACAGTAATACGTCTCATAACCCTAGACTCTGCAGAGGTAAACGTGATCATCGACCCATCACTAACTAGCTATTGCCATAATATCACGAATATAGACTTGGAATCAATAGTTACAAGAACAAAGGGGTCAAGTAGTGATAGAGAGAGAGAGAGAAAAAGAAAAAAAAGGGGAAATCGGAGGAAAATAAATTTTGAAACCTAGGGATTGCTACTAAGAATGACGGCAGTTAAAGGAATATCTTCATCGTCTTCCTCACCAAACACTCACAAAAATCAAAACAATTCAAATAAAAATAGTTATGAAGGCTTGGATTTTGCGGTTGGTAAACCTATTACTCAGATGGGTATACAGCCCATGGATTTGGATGGCCTCATAACTGATGTGGACACAGAAGCATGGATTTTACATAATCGAAGGAAAGGTAAACAACAAATGGATACTATTGTGGAGGAGACAGAAGGTATTTTACAATTTTCTAAAGATGAAGTACAATTAGAGCTTGATTTCTGGAAATTTAGCATTATTAGCTTTATTCTTGGTGCTAACCCCCCATGGGAAATTGTGGAAGGATTCATTAAAAGGACATGGGCTAATTATAACATTGATAGACTTTCTTTTCTTCCAAGTGGAGTATTTATGGTTAAATTTGGGAAGAAGAAGGATCAAGAGGCTGTTCTTAATCAGGGGCATTTTTATTTGATAATAAACCCATGATTATTAAGGCTTGGTCCACTCAAGATCTTCTAGTCAAGCCCGAAGTAGAATCTGTGCATGTTTGGATCAAATTTCTACAACTTCCTTTAATGTTTTGGGGGAAATGTATACCTAAAATTGTAGGACTTCTAGGGGGTTTTGTTAGGGTTGATGGGGCTACTATGGATAGAACTCTACTAGGCTATGCTCGTGCGCTTATTGATGTGAAATTTGGGAAACCCTTGCCTAGAGAGGTTAAGTTCTTGGATGAGGATGGCCTTATGGTGGTTATTGCGGTGGAAAGTGAATGGAACCCTATTATATGATTGGAATGTGGAGGTGTGGGAAATGATGAGAAATCCTGTCAGCTTAAGGGTAAATCTAAACCAAAACCACAACAGAGACTGGTTCAGCAGTCGAAACCAAAGTCCTAAAAACCTCAGCCTAAGGTTCCTATTGTACCGGTTGCTGCCACACCTATTCCGGTGGTGCAACAGAGCACCATACAGGTGCCTAAAGCTACTGTGAGTACCACTCAAATAGATACTCCTACTAGGGTACTGAGTAGATTGAGTAGACATGATCTTCTGGATAAAGGCAGTATTGTAACTAAGTTTGGTGAATACACCTTTCTGGAAACACTAAATCATGTTACTCCTAAGGTGGGTATCGGCACTAGTACTCAGGTATTACCCCTTGAGGGGGGTGGTACACAATGATGGGCTTTTGGAATGTAAGTGGGTTAAATAGTCCAGCAAAGCAGAAACACATTAAATGGTTCTTACACCATCATAATGTTGGACAGTTTGGCTCTGAATATGATTAGAAGTACTGCCTGGGATGGTTGGCGTATTTCAACAAATTCTCAGTGGTATAAAGGGGGAAGGGTTTGGATACTTTGGAAACCTAACCTTTTTCAAATCTAGTTTCTTGAAAACAATGCTCAGTTCATGATCAGGCCTGTCGCAAGCCCAATACAAAGATAATTTACCCAGACTAGGCTAATAACAACTTAATGTAATTAGGGAAGTAGGGGTCGATCCTCAGGGAGATGGTATTTCCTATGGATTGTGAATCGTCTCACAATTGAGTTTTATCTAACGATTTTTTGGGTTTTGAGGTTTTGAATTCTAAACTAATAAAGAACATAAATAAAAACAAAATAAAAACAAACTAAAATGAAAACAATAAAGCATATGATGAATTAACAATAATGAGAAGCATTTAGGGAAGTAGGTTCACACATGTAGATTGACAAATTGATGAAATTGGATTTAGGACAAGCAAATAATTCATTGTGAGTTCGTAAGAATGATGTGTTCATTACAATCATAGATCAGATGGTGTAGCAGGCTTTTAGGCGATTTACTAGGTCTTAATCCACCATGTCATGCTTTGTCTATTCAATTCTCGTATCTCTACCTTGGAAAAGAATTCCATACTAGTCAATGATTTTGATCAGGAATCGTCAACTATCGTTAAAGTCCAAACATGCATAGACACAATGTTTTAAAAGCACAATATCTTTTATCCAATTATCATCTTTTAATCAATCCAACATGGCTACCCTACACCCTAGAAAGGTGACTACTCACTCATGATAATGTTTATGTCTAAGATGATATTAACAATTAAAGCTAGGATAGACATGTTTAGTTGGTTTTGACAATAATTTAAGACTCTCTATGTGGCGATAATAACGACGCTAATTGACAATCTAAGAAATGAAACTACGATTATAACAACATGAAAATGAATCTAGAATAACATGAATAGAAAATGACAATCAAATAAGGAACATTAAGAACAATCAACAAAGGATAAATTAGGAATACCTAGGTGACGATCAACAACGAAAGCGATAACAATAACAGAAATCCCTTGCATAGAATAATCGTTCCTTGAATTACAACTCTTGAACCCAACAAAGTAGATTACAAAGATTGAAATTCTTATTGATCTAAACTAATGTTTTGATGTGAAATGGACAGAAATAAATTAAGAACTAAAGACAAAAGAAGAAAATGATCTAAACTAGAAAGACTAAACTAAAGAGAAAAGAAAAGATTATTCTAAAGAGGATATGTAAAGAAGATTGTTGTGATGGATGCTTTGAGAAGAGGGGCTGGAGCATCTATATATAGCATTAGGGTTTCGTGGAGAAGGGGTCGAGCATTAAACATACAAGACAAAAATAGGAAGTTGAAGCATCATGCTCGAAGCAGCACACTTACCCGATCGGGTACACACTTACCCGATCGGGTAAGTTGTCATCTAGAAGCGGTTGACTAACGTTTCATCTCCCTTTGCTTTGACTTGACTTCCATCATCCCCCTTGACCTCTTCAATCGGGTTTGTTGATAGGGTTTGATGTAAAGCGATGAATTCTTCCGCCCAATTGATTGATCTTCCGACAACTACGACATCGTCTTTACTTCTTCTCTCTTTTGAATTAGTGAACCTTCTTGAAATGCCTTTGACATGGTCAAGCTTGCTTCTTCAAATCGTCGGGTTCTAGGCAAATGCTCGGGAAGTATAGAAAAAGGGCGTAGAAACGTCACTTTCCCTACAAAACAGGTTAGAACACAGGAATTCGCCTAGAAGACGATATTAGCTCATAAAGTGGCTTAACAAAGCACAAATGACATACAAAACCGAGCTAAAGTGGGGGTTAAAATCTTACAAATATTCACTTATCAAAGTCCCCCAAGCTAAACCTTTGCTTGTCCTCAAGCAAACATAACAAATAATACCAGGACAAGGCTGCAAGCATTGGCTACTATACCATCAAGAAACAAATCTCAACATAAAACTTTGAAAACATAATGAATCATAACCCAAAAACAACGTGGGCAAGAATGATACATAAACATGGCTGAGATTTACATAACGGCGTAGCACAAAGAATTTTACTATAGAATTTCGGCTCTTGCATGATCTTTTGACAAATGGACTCTCACGGTACACTCGCACACTCATGTATGTAAAAGGTGATTTCTTTATGTGTAAATGTTTTTGAGACACTCACCTATCTACGACTTATGAAAATGTGTCCGCAGTCTAATATGGTAAACAATTCAAAACAGAAGTCAAAGATCACAATGCACATAGAAAAGAAGCCGAAAAATAAGGAGAAGGCTTTGGGAAATGGGTGAAAGGTGGATAAATAGTTATGGTCATGTGAAGGTTAGAATGAGCTAGCAACTGACCAATGATAAATGAATACTCAATCCAAACTTTCGAGGAATTCCCAGAAGATAAATAGCGAAGCCAGAAGGAACAGATTGGCTTATTACACACGAAACACAAGGGTAAACTCCTTCTATTGATTTGACATTTTGAGGAGATACTCACAACGTCTTCTCTTATTTCTTTTTCAATTTTCGATTTTTTCATTTTGTTTTTTTTTTCTGTTGTTTTCTTTTCTTCTGAACATAACATCACGTTTTGAACAATTTCGTTCTCCAAATTCACTTTGACAGATAAGAACAAATCTTCTCAAAAGAGCACCCATACACCATAGTCTAGCTACTAGCTCAAAAGGTAGGCAGTTTTTATTTGTAGCTATTATTATTTTGTGAAGCATTTGTATGAAGGGGCTAATTTTGAGGTGTAATTCAAAGTGAAAAAGGCTTCAAATCATAGTGAATCATGAATGCAATGCTTATAGGAATGAAATGAGAACCATACTTATGCGTTTTGACATGACACACATCACAAGGAGAACTACACACACCTAAATGAGACTGGGTATAGATGTACCAGTCTAAGGAGGTTCTACCTTACAATATATGTAACTTGCCAATTGTCAAGATCAAGCATACTCATCTATAGATTCATCCCATGCCTACTGTGTACAAGACTTCCCCATGTATACACAATTCAATGAATATTGAATCATTATGGTTTGAAAGCTCTAAGTTTGGGAAATGTAACATGATAGAATAACAGACAAGCAAGCAAAGCAACTCCAACGGCATAATTGATTTGGGCAGGAACTAAGGTATGAACGGAATTTGTCTAAGGCATAGACAATGGCAAGGAGTTCTTTTTCAGTGGTGGCATAGTTGATTTGGGCAGGAACTAAGGTTTTACTAGCATAGTAAATTGCATGAAGGAACTTTTCCTTTCTTTGCCCCAAAACAACTCCAACGGCATAATCACTCGCATCGCACATAAGTTCAAATGGAAGATTCCAATCAGGTGACTGGATTATAGGTGCGGTGATTAAAGCGCGTTTGATTTTGTTGATTGCCTCAAGACATTCCTTTGTGAAATTAAAAGGTGCATCCTTGAAAAGGAGCTCAGTCAGGGGCTTGGCTATTTTTGAAAAGTCTTTAATAAATCGTCGGTAGAAACCGGCGTGGCCAAGGAAACTCCTAATTCCTTTTACATTAGCAGGTGGTGGCAGTTGTTCAATAACTTGGATCTTAGCTCGATCCACTTCAATACCTTTCTCAGAAATTATGTGTCCTAAAACTGCACCTTCGTTCACCATGAAGTGACACTTTTTCCAATTGAGAACAAGGTCGACTTCTTCACAGCGTTTTAGTACTTTGGATAGATTTGTCAAACAATTATCGAAGGAAATGCCATAGACGCTAAAGTCGTCCATAAATACTTCCATGATAGTTTCAACAAAATCTAAAAAGATACTAGTCATGCAACGCTGGAAAGTGGCAGGTGCATTACACAAGCCAAATGGCATTCTGCGATAGGCAAAAGTACCATAGGGACAGGTGAAGGTGGTTTTCTCTTGGTCCTTAGGGTGGATAGGAATTTGGAAAAATCCTGAGTAACCATCTAGATAGCAGAAATATTTGTGGCAAGCTAACCTCTCTAGCATTTGATCAATGAAGGGCAGAGGATAGTGATCTTTTCGAGTTGATTGATTCAACTTTCTGTAGTCAATACACATACGCCATCCCGTCACAATCCTTGTGGGGATGAACTCATTTTTTTCATTTTTGACTACTGTTGTTCCTCCTTTCTTGGGAACAACTTGGACAAGGCTAACCCATTTCGAGTCAGAAATTGCATAGATTATGCCAGCATCTAGTAATTTCATAACTTCAGCTTTAACTACTTCTTGCATATTTGGATTATGACGGCGTTGACCTTGAACACAAGGTTTTTGACCTTCCTCTAAGTTGATTCTATGCATGCAAAAGTCAGGGCTTATGCCTGTGAGATCTTCAAGTTTATAACCTATTGCCTTCTTATGTTTTTTCAAGACAGTCAATAGTGAGGTTAACTGATTTTCATCTAGGAGAGCACTCACTATGACTGGGCAATATTCAGACTCGTCTAAAAAGGCATATTTTAGATTTGAGGGAAGAGGTTTAAGTTCAGGTTTATGTACTTCTGCCTTGGCAGGAGTATCTATTAGGCTTATGAACTCTTGGACTTCTTCAGATGGTATCTCTTTTCCAGTCAAGTCCTTTTCCAGTTCACTGATCTCAAAATTGTCGTTTTCAGAGATATCCTCTAACAATAATATTGCTTCTAAAGGATCCTCAATTATTGATGGATACAGAGATTCATCAATAATTGAGTCGACAATGTCAAGGAAACAGCAAGGCTCTTCAAGCATAGGGCTCTTCATTGCATTGTTTAAGTTATAGGTGACTTTATCATCACCTACTTCTAATGTCAATTTTCCATTCTTGACATCGATTACTGCTACCGTAGTGTGTAGAAATGGCCTTCCTAAGATGATAGGGATTTGCGAATCTTCAGCCATATCTAACACGATGAAATCGAGTGGAATGAAAAACCTCCCTACTCTGACAGGCACATCTTCTAAAACGCCCATAGGTTGTTTTAGAGAACAGTCTGCCATTTGCAGAGTGATACCGGTGCATTTGAGAATTCCCATATTCAATTTTTCGCATATGGAATAGGGAATAACGCTTACACTAGCACCTAGATCGCATAAAGCTTTATCGATTGTGTAGGTGCCTATAGTGCAAGGTATAGAGAAACTACCAGGATCCTTTAACTTAGGAGGGGACTTATTTTGCAATAAAGCACTGCATTCAGCGGTGAATGCTATGATTTCAACATCATCTAAAGTCCTCTTCTTAGTCAAGATATCCTTCATGAATTTCGTGTAAGAAGGGATTTGAGTGATTAATTCAGTGAAGGGAACCGTTACTTGGAGGTTTTTGACTACTTCCATGAATTTGCTGAACAAGGTTTCCTTATGATTTCTCTTCAAACGTTGGGGAAATGGAACTTGAATTTTTATGGGTTCAGGTTCATCCTTCTTTTCGGGTTTGTTTTCCGCTTCCTTAGCGGTGGATGGTTGAGAATCTTTTTGGCTTTCTACTTGTGTAGGCTCAACTATTGGCTCTTTGGGTTGCTGAGGTTCCGTATAGGTGGTACCACTCCTAAGGGTGATATCATTTGCGGTGTCCCTCGGTTGTTCTGTAACACCCGGAAATGTACCCTATTTTTCTAGTAAAAATATTTTACGGATACTTTTCAGTGAAATTTAGTTTTAATCGTAAATTTAATATTCCGAGTCGAATTTAGAATTTCCGAGTTCGTATTTGGAATTTCCGCGAGATTCCATGTGAATCCCGTCTTAAGGCGACTTTGACTTTTTCTTGACTTTTCCACTTATACATCTCATACTACCACTTAACCTATTTCTTCACAACTCAAACACAACACTTACTTCATCACTAAGAAACCATCAAAACCCTTGCCTCCATTTTGATCCATTCTTAGAATCATCATATCTCATTCGTTTCTTGCTCAAATTCGCGTAAGTTCGTCTTATTCTTCCCCTCTTATGTTCCTCTATCCGTATTGGTAATAAAATTACCGTCTTTCTCGCTTTTCAATTTATCCGTCTTTCTCAAAGGTGAATTATATTCATCTTTTGTTATCTATTGTAGGTGGAGACTTTCTAGAAATCGATTAAAGACGCGAAAAGGTAACAGTGAAGGGTTACTCGATATCATTTACGTGTTTTACATGCTTCTATGTTAGAATTCGTATTTAGAATACGATTAGAAAGCTTAGGATTCATGTTATTGATGATGATTGTTGTTAGTTGATGATTGTTGATGATGATACTTGTTGTTTGTTGAGAATTGATATGAGAATTGATATGAGAAGTGATGATTTATGATAATAGTTGATGATGGTTGAGTTTAGAACAAATTGAAGTTGTCTTGACCCAAGTCACGGTCGTGAGACTCAAGTCACGGGCGTGAAATAGTGGCTGATCTTTTACCCTTGCGAAACAGAGGGTTTCACGAGCGTGAAACAAAAGTCACGGTCGTGACTTGTGCAGTTTCACTACACTGACCCCTTTTCGTAAAATGATCATATCTCCTTTGTTACTTGCTTTTTTTGGGCTTGTGACATCCCGTTGGAACCGTAAGAGGATAATCTATCACCGCCATTTGGAATTTCTGCATTTGCATGTCTAGAACTCTACTTATGACCGTTTGAAGTGGACCCTTGTTTTAGTTGGTTGCCAAAGAACGTTGTTTTGGAGAGGTATCTATGTTTCTTATTTATTATGCTTCATAAAATTGTTCTAATGCTTATGTATCATGTATTGACTTATTTGTATCATAGTTAAACTTGTATAATTCCCTATTCTCATGTTTTGTGACGGTTTTTCATATGTCCTACTTTGAGTCGGGTTTTACAAATGATACGGTTTGAGCACTATTTTGTCTTGTGATTTGTACTCTCATTCCCTTGGCTACCTCCACGTTCGTAAGGCTGGAATGTCGGAACGGGGAGGTATCCTACTGCTTAATTGCATGTGTTAGTGGGCATACGACGACGTTGTTGGGAGGCGAACGCTATGCGTTGATCGACCCGGCCGTCAAATGTTGTGTACTTGCGAGGTGGTGTTATTTGCATGTAGCGTACCGCTTGTTATGAGGCTTGTGTTCTTTTCCGGCTCTTTCGTGAATTGTTCTACCGAATTTGGGGTACTCGGCGTCTATGATTGACTGAGTCTTGGATGCGAAATGTTATCGCATGTCGAATCGGAAAATGTGATTCCGAGAATCTGGCCAGGTTTAGACTAGGACAGTATTATTATCGTCGTGCTACCAGGAGGAAATTAGTCTACATATACAAAATGTGATCGTGTATGCGTTCAGGGAAATGTTATCTCGTGGATGCCTTTTAATCATACTTGCCATGTACACGGTGCTAGTGCGTTTCATTTACAGTGAGAGATGTCGTCTTTGTGTCGTTGTCTTTGAATGCGTGATTGCATGATTGATTATTCATGGTCATTGCATGACTTGGCATCGTCAATGTATTGGTACGTCTGAATGGATGATAATATGATGGATTTATTGTGATCATCGCATGACTTGGCATGGTTTGTTTGTCGAGTCTCAATCTTATCAAACTTATACCGCTAACGGTGAGATGCAAGCCCTAGTGAGCGTATTCGGTTGCCTAAGAGTGTCTTCCCCGAGTCTTTGTATAACATGACGGATTCGGAAGAGCTTCCTACTTGTTGCTGCAGAAGGGCTAATTGGGCTTCTAGGAGTGCTACTTTACTTGAATCGTCCTGCTTGGCTTTGACTGGCATAGCACGCGAGTTGCTATACTGAGAATCGTGGATTGCCATCACTCGATAGTTGTACTAGCTATTTCTACATCCATTTGATCGAAACGACCATTGTTAGCGGAGTCGAGGATACGACGCGATTCGCCACAACAACCGTTGTAGAAGGTGATAGCTAGGAACCATGAATCAAGGCCATGATGAGGGCATTCTCTTTGTAATTCTTTGTACCTTTCCCATGCCTCACAAAGGCTTTTGACGCCTCTTTGACGGAATCCAGTAATTTGACTCTGTAAGAGTGCGGTTCCTTCTAGTGGGAAGTACTTTTGATAGAAAGCAAGAGCTAGACCATCCCAGTCGGCTATTCCTAAGGCAACTCGGTCAAGACTATTGATCCAGAGTTTTGCCTTTCCTCTTAAAGAGAAGGGAAAGAGCATTTCCCCTAATCTTCTCTTGGGATACTCCAGTTTGTCTAATTGTGGAGCAATAGTCACAGAAGTTTTGGATATGAAGGTTGGGATCTCTGTGGCATTGCCACCAAATTGACTTCTTTCTATTAGATTGATGAAGGCAGGTTTGATTTCGAAGTTTTGGGCAGTAATTTGAGGTGTAGCGATACCCCTTGGAAGTGTATCTGCAGTGGGTTTGGATTGGTCGGAAAGTCGAACCATTTTCTTTTGTGAAGATAAAGATGGAGTGTTGGTTGAAAGTTGATTGGTTTTTAGGAATGGAGATGAGAATGGATCTTCTTCTCCTTCAAGATTAGGTAAGATATCCGAGTATTTCTCACGAATACGGTCTAAACTTGAAATATCAGAAGCTTTTGAGATTTCGTTGAATAGCTTTAGTTTCCTACGCAGAGTTCTTTCTAGTTCGGGATCTAAAGGAATAGGCGTCCCTAGTCTAGAAGATCTGGGCATAAGATTGAAAAGCCAAGATGAAAAATCAAGAAAGGTCTAAAGGAATTTGGGTTCCTAAAGACTAGATAAAACTGATTGCGATAAAAATCACAAGAGAAAGGAAAACTAAACCGTGCTCCCCGGCAACGGCGCCAAAATTTGATCGGGCCTGTCGCAAGCCCAATACAAAGATAATTTACCCAGACTAGGTTAATAACAATTTAATGTAATTAGGGAAGTAGGGGTCGATCCTCAGGGAGATGGTGTTTCCTATGGATTGTGAATCGTCTCACAATTGAGTTTTATCTAACGATTTTCTGGGTTTTGAGGTTTTGAATTCTAAACTAATAAAGAACATAAATAAAAACAAAATAAAAACAAACTAAAATGAAAACAATAAAGCAAATGACGAATTAACAATAATGAGAAGCATCTAGGGTAGTAGGTTCACACATGTAGATTGACAAATTGATGAAATTGGATTTAGGACAAGCAAATAATTCATTGTGAGTTCGTAAGAATGATGTGTTCATTACAATCATAGATCAGATGGTCTAGCAGGCTTTTAGGCGATTTACTAGGTCTTAATCCACCATGTCATGCTTTGTCTATTCAATTCTCGTATCTCTACCTTGGAAAAGAATTCCATACTAGTCAATGATTTTGATCAGGAACCGTCAACTATCGTTATAGTCCAAACATGCATAGACACAATGTTTTAAAAGCACAATTTCTTTTATCCAATTATCATCTTTTAATCAATCCAACATGGCTACCCTACACCCTAGAAAGGTGACTACTCACTCATGATAATGTTTATGTCTAAGATGATATTAACAATGAAAGCTAGGATAGACATGTTTAGTTGGTTTTGACAATAATTTAAGACTCTCTATGTGGCGATAATAACGACGCTAATTGACAATCTAAGAAATGAAACTACGATTATAACAACATGAAAATGAATCTAGAATAACATGAATAGAAAATGACAATCAAATAAGGAACATTAAGAACAATAAACAAAGGATAAATTAGGAATACCTAGGTGACGATCAACAACGAAAGCGATAACAATAACAGAAATCCCTTGCATAGAATAATCGTTCCTTGAATTACAACTCTTGAACCCAACAAAGTAGATTACAAAGATTGAAATTCTTATTGATCTAAACTAATGTTTTGATGTGAAATGGACAGAAATAAATTAAGAACTAAAGACAAAAGAAGAAAATGATCTAAACTAGAAAGACTAAACTAAAGAGAAAAGAAAAGATTATTCTAAAGAGGATATGTAAAGAAGATTGTTGTGATGGATGCTTTGAGAAGAGGGGCTGGAGCATCTATATATAGCATTAGGGTTTCGTGGAGAAGGGGTCGAGCATTAAACATACAAGACAAAAATAGGAAGTTGAAGCATCATGCTCGAAGCAGCACACTTACCCGATCGGGTACACACTTACCCGATCGGGTACGTTGCAATCTAGAAGCGGTTGACTAACGTTTCATCTCCCTTTGCTTTGACTTGACTTCCATCATCCCCGTTGACCTCTTCAATCGGGTTTGTTGATAGGGTTTGATGTAAAGCGATGAATTCTTCCGCCCAATTGATTGATCTTCCGACAACTACGACATCGTCTTTACTTCTTCTCTCTTTTGAATTAGTGAACCTTCTTGAAATGCCTTTGACATGGTCAAGCTTGCTTCTTCAAATCGTCGGGTTCTAGGCAAATGCTCGAAAGTATAGAAAAAGGGCGTAGAAACGTCACTTTCCCTACAAAACAGGTTAGAACACAAGAATTCGCCTAGAAGACGATATTAGCTCATAAAGTGGCTTAACAAAGCACAAATGACATACAAAACCGAGCTAAAGAGGGGGTTAAAATTATACAAATATTCACTTATCAGTTCATTCATGCTTTTGTGACTAATATAATTTCTGGTGCTTCGTTTTATGTTACAATGGTATATGCATTTAATGGGGTGGAAGAAAGGAAAGAGTTATGGAGTTGTTTGTGTAGGTTTTCCACTAGTATTCATGATCCTTGGCTTATTTGTGGGGATTTTAACACAGTCCTCAAACCTGCTGAAAGATTAGGAGGGCAGTCTACTGATGAGGAAATGAACGATTTTCAGTCTTGTATTGACTATTGTGGAATGCTGGATATTCCTGCTACTGGTTCATCCTTTACATGGAATTATAAACAGGAACCTAGTACCAGGATATATAGTAGACTTGATAGGGTTTTGGTCAACCATGAATGGATTTTGAAGAAGTCTGACTGGTTTGCTCAATTTCATGTGGATGGGTACTTTGATCACACTCCCTGTATTATTTAGAGACAAAATCATGGTACTCATAGGAGGAATATTTTTAAATATTTTGCTATGTGGAGTAGTGTTGAACATTTTATTCCTTGTGTGCAAGAAGTTTGGGATGAGGATATAAGGGGTACTCCTATGTTCAAAATGGTTAGGAAACTAAAACTCCTAAAAAAACCTTTTGAAGGGTTTAAATACTGAGATTTTCTCTAATGTTGGGAACAATACTGTCAGAGCATGGAAAAACCTGGAATATATTCTGGAAAAGCTCAAGAATTAGCCGGGTAATGCACAGTTAATTAATGATGAAATTGGTGCCATCAAAGATTTTAGAGAACTTCAGGAAGTAAGTGATAGTTTTCTCTTATAGAAGTCTAAAGCTACTTGGTTAGCTGCTGGTGATAATAATTCAAAGATGTTCCACAGTTATATTAAAGCGAGACAAGCAAAGAATAAGGTAGTGAGAGTTGCTTGTGAAGATAGTAATGTGGTAACGGAGCCTGATCAATTTCAAAGGGTGTTTCTAACCTTTTATCAGACCTTATTAGGAGAAACTGCTAAAGTGACTCCTGTTAATTTTGATGTTGTGCAATTGGGGAGAGTTTGTACTACTGAACACTGGGATATTCTTCTTTCCCCGGGGACCCTCAAGAAATCAAGACTGCTGTTTTCTCCATCCCCATTAACAAAGCTCCAGGGCCAGATGGATTTTCTAGTGCATTCTTTAAGGATGCATGAGATATTGTAGGGGATGATCTCTGCACTGCTATACATGATTTATTTAGAAGTGGGAAGATGTTGAAGCAGGTAAATCATACCTTTGTTTCACTCATTCCAAAAGTGGAGATGTCAGTCAATGTAGCCCAATTTAGGCATATCTCTTGCTGTAAGGTCTTGTATAAGGTGCTTTCCAAAAATCTTGTGTGTCAGACTTGCTCAAATTCTCCCTCAGATTATAAGTCCCAACCAGGATGTGATAAAATTGTGTAATAGGGCATATGTTTCCCCAAGATGTCTTATAAGGTGGACTTCAAAAAAGCTTATGATTCAGTAAACTGGAATTTTATGGCTCAAATGTTGAAGGCTCTTAATTTTCCTCCCTAGTTTACTCAGCTAATCATGGAGTGTGTTACTACAGCTTCATATTCTCTGGTTCTAAATGGTGAGCCTTTTGGAAGAAAGGTTTGAGGCAAGGTGATCCTTTATCCTCTCTCCTCTTCACAATTGCTATGAAATACTTATCTAGAATTTTGGAGTTTACTACTGAAGTGATGTCTTTCAAGCACCATTCCCTCTGTACTAAGTTAAGATTGAATCTTTAATGTTTGCTGATTATCTTCTGCTTTTCTCTAAAGGGGATAAACAGTCTGTCTTAGTGATGCTCAGGTCTTTTGCTACTTTCTCCTCAGCATCAGGTCTGCATATGAATACTCATAAATCTAATGTTTATTTTAATGGGATGTTGAGGAGTGATAAAGAGTATATAATTAATGTGTCTAGCTAGGTGGAGGGGAAAACCCTATTCAAATACCTGAGTATCCCTATAGCAGCTGGAAGATTAGCAAAAAAAGACTGCACTTTTTTGGTTGAAAAAATTGTTGAAAGGATTATAATGTTTGGTGCTAGGAAGTTATCATATGCTTGTAGATCGATTCTAGTGAAGGCTGTCCTTACCTCTCTTTATAGCAACTGGGCCAATATCTTCTTGATTCCTAAGGGTTTTTTTAAAGAAAATTGATAATATTTGCAGGAATTATTTATGGGATGGGATTAACATTTATATGAGGGCTCCCCTGGTGAGGTTGGAACAGGTTTGTACTCCCTATAAGGAAGAAGGTATGGGCATTAGATGTAGCAAGACTTGGAATGTGGCCACTAAGGATAGCTGGTATGGTGGATTTATTGTAAACCTGATAGCTTATGGGTGAAATAGGTGAATCAAGTTTATCTGAAAGGGGGAGAATGGGAGAACCATATTCCCAAAGCTCATATGAATGGGAATCAATGGTGCTTACCAAAGCACAATCTTCTCTGCTGGTTGATATTCAGAAATGCTCTGAATGTTAAGTCAAAGCTTTATAGGCATGGAATTGGGATGGATGAACTCTGTTGCATTTGTGGTACTAAACCAGAGACTCTTAGCCATATTTTTCAGCCGTGCAGATATGTCAAGAATATTTGGAGTAGGTTGAGTAGTAGATTGAAGATTCCTGTCCCTGTGGGCAATGTTGTCATTTGGACAGGAATGAGGAATTGGACTAGGATGAAGAAGAAGGAATGTGCTCTGTTTACTGCCAAAGCTGTCTTTTATGGGGTTTGAGAGCAGCATAATCTGGCAAGAATTGAAGGCGTTTTAAGTCGACCTGAAGTCATTGTTGCTCAAGTGTTAGAGAGAAGATCAAAATGAATAAATCTAATGCTTGGGCAATTCATAGAGACGATGTAATTTGGTTTAGCTCAATTGCTCTTGTATAATTTTCATTGTTGTATGATTGATGCTTCAAAAAGCAATTGTAGTTTGTAATAGGTTGTTATTGATTTAATGGAATGACTTGCATTTTATCAAAAAAAAAAACAAAGGGGGCTGTAACAAATATGTCAACCAATGTACAAGAGACAAGAGTAATCAATCGAGTAAGAGAAACCGGAGGGCCATCGCAGCAGTTATCTCAGCAGCATCAGGTTACCATCCCTGACCTGCAAAATCACAAATTGATCCTAGACCGCAGACATATGCATCGAAATTCCATCTCACCGCAGTGAGACACGTGGAACATTAATGTGCACATCCCTCTCGCAGCGAGAGAACAACGAGGGGCGAATTCGGGGTGTGATATGTCTCCCGACGGGCCACCAAAATAGTAACAAAGTAACCACTAACCACTCCAAACTCCAATTCCAACTCCATCATTATCATCAATCAATCAAATACAATATCACGATAACTCATCTTATCACAATGATTAACATACACATATATTGAGTAGGGAAACCCTACCTTTAGCGTTCCTGCACACATCCATCATCCGATGCAACACACACACTTATAGGCACATATAAGATCTCCAATCCAAACCCACAATAATAACACGATCCCTATCACAACTACGATCACTAGAGTCGATAAAAAACTATGAGAGTGATACTTACTTGATCCTTAACAAGGAGGTCTCGCTCGCCGTTAAAGTCCTACGACGATTCCCAAGGTGGTAGACTCCATAGGTAGCAAGGATTGGGAGATAAGGAGGGACTAGATTTCAGTTTGGAGAGAGAAGAAAGAACGAATTTTGTAAAAAAAAAATAGGATTAAAGTCGCAGCCTCCCGATATATAACTTAATGCGGTCTGACTCTGCCACACTAGACCGAGTAAAAGGAACACTCGGTCGAGTAAGCTTCACTCGGTCGAATGAGTTTCAGTCGTTTGAGTGTCATCAGGACTCGACCGAATACGGTCTAATAGGTCGAGTACTCTCCTATGAATAGTACAAAGTCTCCTAATACTATCCTATGGATAGTCTCATAAGGTGAGCTTCATAAAGTCAAGGGTTGGTCAAAGGTCTCTAAAATAGCAGGTTTTACAGCAACGAGAGAAAGAACAAGCTCATAAGAGGCTTTTTGCACAATATGCGGACTTTATCAAGAATCCCTATAAACCCATAGCCCTTCTTGGCATGGATGAAGTGCATCTGATTTTAGGGTCGGCGCTTGTAAAGACTTGATGATAGGGTATATATTACACGGGTGTGATAGGGATGCGATCTTCATCAATAGTGCAACAAGGGCGTGACATCAATGGTGGTTCGAATCGGCAAAGGCAATGACAAAGTTGGAGTTGATAACAAGAATTGAGCTGGATGACTTCCGCATTTTCGACGGGAAGATGTATTTCCTGTAAAAAAAGAGAAGTGCCCAAAACGAAATTTTATGACTACGAGTCGGAGTCTGTTTTCCAGTTTTAGTCTACGTCGAGTCTAGGACTTTCTTTTCTTGCAATCGAGTCATAGTTTTGCGATCTACAGTGTGTCCTAGAGATCGCTCTTTCCTGGAGTAAAACGTTTATCACTTCGAATAAAAGTACTACATGGTTGTTTACAGATCCATTTCATTCTGTTTATCAATCAAAAATGCACGACTCACTCGAAGGGTGCTCCTAATCAGAAATGTATCCCGTTATAGATGGTAAGGTACCTGAGGATCTAGTGAATGTTTTCTTTACGTATTCCATGTCTGGCGGTAGAAAACCTCCATCAAAACCTGTGCTCAAGACAAGCCCAATAGATGATTCTTTGACAAACCTAGACTAGCTCTTTGTTCCCATGTCTATGACGGAAGGCAAGCCCATTCTCCACAAACACCCCATCTCAAAGAGAAAAAGACAAAAACCAGCCAGGTCTAACAAGGAACGTTAGTACTAACCCAAATAAATTGACGATACCCAAATGTTTCAACATGTACCCAGTTGCAACCCAAAGTGTTGTTTCGAAAAAAAAAAAACGAAAAAAAAAGGAGAACGAGAAAAAAAGAAAAAGAAAAAAAAAGAAAAAAAAAACAAAAAAGAAGAAGAAAAGAAAAGAAGAAAAGAGAAAAAAAGAAGATGTCAAGGTTGAATGTCGAAGTTACTAGAATCGTAGGACATATGAACCCAATACCGAAGTACCCGTGGTCGAAGTTTAATGGGCGAAAACAAAACTTTGTCTTGCAACCATTCTAACCTAAGTCCTTCTCCAAACGGTTACAGGGAATTGTCGGGAATTTTGAGAATCATCCTGCCTATGTCGTTACATATGGAAATTTGAATCCACATTGTTTTACCAACCCATTTGCACTCGAGTTTTGTCTAACCCGATATACCTTTTCCAACCACGATGTAATCCATAACCCGTTGGCCATAACACCAGAAAACAAACCTTCAGAATGACGGTACACTATTTAAGCGTTTTTTTGCCAAGCTCTACTTCCCAGAAAATCATAGCCTCCTGCACCGATCCAGGACACGGGATTTGACGGTACCTTACAGGCTAAAACAGGATATAGTATGATGTCTTAGGTGAAACCTTCAAAAGTGTACACAAAAAAAATGACTAGTTTGATGCACCTTTTTCGAACTACACCAGGTTTGATTTTGCTCCCCGCGAATACGTAGGCAATCCTTTGGAAATATGGTTCAACCATCCGAAATTGAAAATTTCACCACCCCTTCATCTTGTCGATGTCTGGGGATCCCTTTTGCGAAAGCTACAACGTTTTTAAGGGTCTTAGCCAAAGTCCAAATGAAGCCACCTTTGTCGAGTCAGTCTTAGTACTCAGTTTGGGCTAAGATGAAGATATAGATTCACGATGAGTAGTTTTTCAAGTCTCGTAATGAGTTCTATATGGCGATATTGGCAAAGATCATCATTGCGCAACATTGGATCCATTTGATAAGTAGATACGAATGTGCCGAGAATCGAAATACATGAAAGCCCGCTGAAAAGAAAGGAGGTGGTGACAAAAATTAATAAGCCCGCTGAAAAGAAAGAAGGCAGAGGCAAAAAATGATAAAATCCGCTGAAAAGAAAGAAGGCGTAGGTGAAAAATAAACGATGGTGTAGATGACGGTTCCTAATTAGCAAATGATGGAAGTGATGTTAAGCTATTTAGAAGTGATAGCTGAAGAGTTCTACCCCCAACGAGTCAAGTTTTGAATTAAAATCCAGTATGTACTTACGAATTTCATTTTCCTTTTGTTTGAAGGTAGCGGGCTACCACATGGTTATGGGTCGAAAGAGTCCGAGTCGTATTTGAAAATGCAAGTCGTGTCCACCGATCACATTCTCAAAATTTTTCATACATGCAGTTTTTTCAAAATGTGGATGATGGATTTTCAAATCAAAGTTTGGTCAATGACCTATCCTTGTATTCCAAAATGTGGATTGATGATCCATTTTCAAATCAATGCTTGGTGATGACCCATCCTTGTTTTCCTATACACGGATCGATGATCCATTTTCAAACCAAAGCTCGGTCGATGAACCATTTCAAATCAAAGTTCGGTCGATGACCCATCGAATTTTAAAACCAATGTTCGGTCGATGACTCGAATCTGAAAATGTTGCTACGTGAATTGCGTGCTATATGAATTGTAATCATTGCAAAATATGCTCCAACTAGGGGCTCTGTCGCCGTCGGCCCCAGAACCCATTATGAAACAGAAAGGATAACATCCGCAGCAGAATGCTCCTAAGAAATATTAGCTCGAACGAGCACCCATTCGATGAATCGTTCCCCGAGCGGAACACCGGAATTGATAGTTATTCCTCCAGCAGAATGCTTCCCATAAATTTAAGCTCGAATGAGCACCGATTTGATGAATCGTTCCCTAATCAAAACTTTGGAATTGACAATTATTCCCCTAGCAGAATGCAAATCTTGTCTTTATTCAAATGAATAACAAGATACTAATTTTTTGGGCCGAAGCAGCAGAAAGCTACATGCCAGCGAGCTCGAACTACAATACGGGTTTGATTCCGTCAGAAACGGATACGTAGGCACCTAAGGATAAGGTTGAACCCCTCTCATGATGAATACAACGATGTTGTAGGTCGATGACCATTATTTCGAAAGCGATGAATTAATTGTGGCATCCAGAACCGTGTTTCGGGTATGTCTCCTTGTCTTATGGCTGGCAAGCTTACATAAGCAGGTCTGATGGACCCTAAACGACCTGTGGAATCCTCAAGTCGGTAGACTTGGGGTATACTTTAACTTTTGCCTTGTTCAAGCTTCAGTCAAAGTGGGGGCTCTGTAGATACCTGTATCCGCCGATACTGGCATTTATAAAAATCTCACCAAATACCCGATGATGATAAAACGAGATGTATTTCTCGTTTGACATAATCAAAATTTAAAACTGATTTCCGTCTCAAATAGATTCATTTTCAACTCATTTTAAAAACTGAGTTTTCATTTATTTTATTGAAAATAAAATACATATTTGTTAAACCCGACTTCAAAAGTCGACTTTTATGTCTTTCATTTTTCAGTCACATTTTTGTTTAAAACGTTGTTTTAAAATAAGTTTATAAACTCGATTTTACGACGATCTTTCGATTTTACGACGATCGTTTATAAACCCGAAAATCGGGCTCAAAACGACTTCAAAACGAGCTCGTTTTGGGCGGATACAGGTTTCTACAGAGCCCCCACTTTCGATGTCAAAAGATACAGGTATCTACAGGTATCTACAAAGCCACCAAATATTGGAAATATTGCCTTGTTCAAGCTTCAGTCAAAGTCGTTTTGGGCCCAATTTTCGATGTAATTTCGATCCAATATTTCCCCCTTGTAGTGTAGTTATCAAAACCTACGACCAACACTTCCCAAGCCTTTAATTTCGTGCCCACCAACCCCTGAAACCGAGCCCAAGCCAGCCCCCATTCTCCTTGTTCTGCGCGCCAATCTAGCCCACAAAACAAGCTCAAAACCGATCCAAAACGACCACCCATTACCCTAACTCATTCCCCTACTATTCTAACCATGTTAGATTCCTTACCCACTGATAAAACACCCTCTAAAGTCCTAGCAAGAACCGATATTGGCAGCCAACACAATCACTACCAAACTTTCTAGCTCTCCACTCAAACCCTACTTTAAACCCTTCAAACCTCTCTATATAAACCCAACTAAGCCTCCATTAGAAACCATTAGCACCCTCCTACATCTTAAAAATAAGAACAAGTTGAAGCCAAACCTAAACAAACCTTAAAACTAGCCAAAACCGTCACATCAAAACAGAGCAGAAACTGCTCTGTTTTCAGCAGCAGTCGCGACTCTGAGGTCAATTTTCTCCCACCTCCGACATCCAATAAATACAAAATATTCCAGTTTTAATAACTAATCTCAATTCTCATTCCCAAAAACTCTTTCCAATTGATTTTGCACCGAGTAACGAAGAATCTACGGTCGTTTGAAAATCGCTGTGTATTTGTTCCTGAAAACGGGATTTCAGAATTTGTTTTCGTCGACGACGACCCCTTGTGACACATTCTACTATCGGTTACAGCACAAGACTTTGTCAACGATACATGTATGTTGAGGGGGAAATAATTCCTCCTTCTCCCTTTTAATATTCTTTCTTTATTATCGTTTTCTTTTGTTTATGTGGTCGATATATCTCTTTATGTTGTTCGTTTGTTATTTGTTTATTACCGCCGTCTGTTTAATATAGTATGTTTGCTAATGAAGTGCATTTGTTTGTAAATCCTTCTTGTTTAGTTTGTATGTTGTAACCGTATCATGTCTACCATGTTAAGTTCGTTTCTTTTGTCTTAGTCGTTTTCTTGTCTCACATCGCGAGTTGTTTATTGTTTAATAACATTATCGTATTTGTGTCCTTATCATGTCGAGTTCATTCTTTTACAAGGGTCATAGTTATTATTGCATCGTATTTTGCTTGTTTAAAATTATATATCATAGCAAAAGTAGGTCTTTCTTAGAGTCACTCGATCGAGTATATGACATACTCCATCGAGTCGGGGTGCTATTCGACCGAGTAGAGCAGTACTGGATCGAGTAACACTCTGGTTGGTTTGTGTTGAGTCTGCCCCAGAGTCACTTGACTTAGTACAGAAATACTTAATCGAGTGACCCTAAGTCAGTAGCGTCTTTAGTTTATTTCTTAGTCTATTTTCATATACACATCGAGTCTTGTCTTGTTTATGTCTTATACCTTATGAACTAACCGCTAATGTTTATTATTCTGCCTTATGCTAAGAGTAATAATCTCTCTTTACCCTTTTTCTCCTTGTTTGTTTATGCTAGATAGTTTAAATGAACATTCACATGTTAAATAACTTCGGCGATAGTTAAATGCATTAAAATGACATAGAATGGATGTCACATGTTAGGGTTTAAAACTGTATGATTGTATTGCATATGACACGTCTTCGAATAGCCATTCATTTGTTTAGTAGAGACCGTTTTTGTAACGGGCGGGGTTGGGTGTTCTTTTAATGACATTAAATTAACTTCCTAACACGTAATCTCACACGAACTTAAATTCTCTAAATTGGGTTTCCAAATTCCATTAAAAGTTTAGTGGCAACTCTTTTCAAAAGGCAAATTAAAAAATGTGTTTTATGAAATAAAAATGTTTTGTGGATCGAATTCCCCCATCCACACCCCTTCTTGTTGAACGATATTTCTATCTTCTTCCGATAGAGTTGGACATTGTGCCATGCATTTAATCGTCGCTCATCTAGCATAACTAACGAATCGTACCTAGCTTGCACCCAGTCAGCTTCTGGAACTTGGCTTTCTAGCAAGATTCTCAGGGATGGTATTTCTAACTCAACACGTTGAATTGCCTCCATTCCGTACGTCAAGTAGTATGGCGTTTCTGATGAATGTTCTTTATTCCATAAGGGAAAGGGTATTTTATCTTGCCATTCTCGATAATTATCTGTCATTTCTTGAGGATAACTGTAATCCTCTTATTGGCAACTTCTACCGCGCTATTTGTCTGAGGGCGATAAGGCGAGGATGTGTGACGCTTTATCTTGTACTTGTCAAGTGATGTTGCAGTTTCAGCTTGGAAATGGGTTCCACGATCACTGATTAGTTTGCATGGCCCTTCATATCGACATATGATTTTGCTTTGTATGAATTTGGCTATTTGCTTCGCATTGAGTACCTGATAAAACTTTTCTTCAACCCACTTAGTGAAGTAGTCAATTGCAACCAGAATGAAACAATGCCCACCTGATCTAGATGGAATGAATTTCCCAATGATGTCGATTGCCCACATTGAGAACGGACAAGGCAACGCCATAGTGTATAGCATTGAAGGTGGTACATGTTGCACGTTTGCGAACATTTTGCAATTATGACAATGTCTGACATATTTGTGACAATCTGTTTCCATCGTTGTCCAATATAGTAGTATCCTAATCTCATGCTCTTACGGACTAGCATGTGGGCATTCATTTCTGGCCCACACTCACCATCATGGACATCTTCCATCACTTTCTCAGCTTTCAATTTATCTACAGATAAGAGTTAGAGCCTTTATGCAGTCTTCTTGTACAATAACCCATCGTTTGTTCTGGCGAATTGGGCTGCACACATATAAATAGCTCGTTTTTCACGAGTGTCGGAGTCAAGAGGATACTCTCCTGTTTCTTTGTATTTCAAAATTATTTGATACCATGGCTTGGCCTCCGCCTCTTAAGCATTATTGATTGTATTGATATATGCTAGTGGCGATCTTTTCTTGACACAAAGTGGCATACTGTTCATTTGGTCAGGTATATAGATTAGAGAGGCTAGTTTGTATAATGCATATACGAATTGATTCTCATCTCGCGGTAAATGAACATATATAGTTGATGTAATCAAAGAATTTTTCTAATTCCTCAATCTTGGTTTGGTAAGAGCAAGGGTGTGGCTTTTAATTTTTCAGGATCCAACCACTTGGTTGATCACTAAGGACGAGTCTCCGTGCACTACAAGCTTTCTCATGCCTAACTCGATAGAAATACTAGCTTTTCATGCCTAACTCGACATCTATTCCTTTTATCACCATCAACGATACATATTTGAGATCGAATTCGGATAACTGAGGGTCCATCTAAAAATTTTCCTATTTAGAATGGGTTTTTCGAATAGGCATTTGATTGGCTCCATCTTCGAATAGACACATACAATATAACTGAGCATATAATGCCCAGTTTCTTAGTTGCCCAATCCAGAGCAGGTCATAGAAATTTTACTATTGTAGTAAACATCTCTTTCTTCTTTGTTTAGTGTTTGGGCCAGCATTGCACCCATTGCCGAATCTGTTACGGTCAAATACAACGAAAGTGGTAATCGGCTTTCGGTGGACTAAGCACGGGAGGGGATGATAACACCTCTTTTATTTTGTCAAACGCAACCTAACAAAGGTCATCACATGTTCTCCAACTTTCAGTTTCTTGAAGATCAGTTCGCATATCATTATTAGCTTCGCAACGAAACGACTTATATATTGTATTCGTCCTAGAAAACCTCGAATTTCTTTTTCAGACTTTGGGGTGAGGCATTTCCATAAAAGCTTTGATTTTTGTTTGGTCGATCTCGATGACACGATGGTTAACGATGTGTCCCAAGAGCTTCCCTGATGAGACACCAAATACGCACTTTTAAGGGTTCAACCGCATGTTGTACTTGTGTAGTCTTTCAACGAATTTTCGTGATGCGTTAAAATGGCCATTACGCTCTTTTGATTTCACAATCAATTCTTCGACATAAACCTCTACCCATTTATGCATCATGTCATGTACTAACGTCCTTGCTGTTGTTTGATAGGTCGCCCCGGCATTGATCAAACGGAAAGGCAAAACTATATAGCAATAAGTTCCCTATTGTGTAGTGAAGTTTGTTTTATGCATATCTTCTTCAACCATTATTATTTGGTTGTAACCAGCATAACCATCCATGAAAGATAGTAATGCATGCTCTGAGGTGTTGTCAACCAGGATGTCGGTGTGGGGTAGTGAGAAATCGTCCTTCAGACTTGCTTTGTTCAAATCTCGGAAATCAACACAGACTCGAACCTTGCCATCTTTCTTTGGTACTGACACGAAGTTGGAAACAAATCTGAGTATTCCGAAACCTTGATGAACCGGGCCTTGAGTTGTTTGTCGACTTCTTCTTTGACTTTAAGAGACCATTTTGTACGCATTCAGTGTAGCTTTTGCTTAACTGGCTTGAAACCTGGCATGTATTTGTCAAACCAAGCAAACACGTTTTTAAACTCGATTAGCAGATCAATAAACCCTTGTCTTTCTGTGGGATCTAATGTTGTTTCTATCTTAAGCTCTCGAGGTTCTATGGCTATACCTACATTAATAGTTTTAGTTTCCTCGATTACTGATGTTTTCTATTCAAACTCTTCGCCCCTTTAATTATGTGAGAAGGTAGTTCTATCTCTTCTGCTTGAACCTGTTCATCTTCGATCTCATTCTTAATATCATTATTGAAGCAATTATTTTCAAAATCTGAATTGTAATGAGGGAAGTCGTAAGCAAATTGGTTCACTTTATTATTGATTTGGAAATTGGCAAAAGCCGCATACATTTGAGCGAACTGTTTGAGGGTCTATGGCAGGATAGTAGTGGCGTTGGGACAGGCGTCGACATAACAAGGTTTGAAGGGATAACGGGAGATATGAGTTCGACATAATGGTTGACAATGACCGGGGTATCTTCGACACCTGACACTTTAAACTCATTCCTAGGACTCAAACTAGAACCAAACTCAGAATTGTCGCCTTGTTTCACGGACAGATAACTTCCTGTTAGAGATTATAAAGTCATCTTGTTCTTCCTTCTTTTGTAATTCTAGATCTGACATCCTTTTTGCTGATATGAACCACCACTGGTGCCAGGCTTTTATCGTTTGTTTTTGGGGGTAGTATCCCATTCGCATCTGGGTAATATGTATCCTACCACTAAATCTTTCAAAGAACGGACTTGGTAAGCAGATGACTTCTTATCCGTACTAGGGAGAATTATTCGGTCGGGGGGATTTTTGATGAAGCTCGGATAAAGCGATGCTAAACTCATTCTGATTTCCTCTCTTTCCCTTTACAGTTCTATATATCAACGTTGAAGCCTTCATTCTTTCATCAGCTTTATGATTCCTTCTTCGTCGAACGCGTCTCTTACTGCCATGTCTTGCGATTGTTTAACAAGGGTTGCTTCAGAGATTGGCCCTTTCAATTCTTCAATGATTGTTAATTTATTAGAGGATGAAAATACTGGTATATCCTTAGACGTAGAGGCATGGCTTACCTTCTCAGCATGATATGGCCGTCCCAATCGAGTTAAATGATTAGACTTGAGGGCGACCTTTTGAGCTTTCAGGATTTCATCCTAAGTGTGAAGAACATTGGCACCTTGGGTTAGTTACTCATCATCTTCATCGTCACAAATCCTATTAACTTTGTTAGCATTTTGATGGATAAAGAGGGTACAGTCGATCATGAAACTCCCGATTGGAACTTCGTCCTTGGCTAAAGGGAGGAAATTGGGGTAATTGACAAATATGTCCCCTACATAGAACTCGTTAATTCGACATGGGCTTACAAGATGAGCATAGCCATGGTTTTCTTCCATGTATATGGAATTAGCGTGGTTACCAAAAGGATTGTTGACATAGTTCGGCTTCACTGTCGGTAATGGGATAGCCCCATTCTCGATCTTGTCTTTTTTTTCATGCTTCAATCTGAAACAATTATCCGTCTCATGAAATTTAAGACGGGGAAAGAAATATTAAGCATTGTCCTTGAACCACTTAGGTATCTTGTCAGCTAAAGGATCCGTAGTTGGACCACTTGGTTTCAACTTTGCCTGGACTATCAACCTTTCGAGAGTATGGGTGTAAGTACACCCTAAGTAGGTGAATGCTCTAAGAGAACGTCGCACCTTTTGAGAACCTCCATCTAAGAGATCGACCCTTTGGATATGGTTAGCAGCCAATGGTGCCTTTGATTTGGAAGAGGAACCTTGATAACCCCTTGGTTTCCCAATTTAAGCTAGTCGAAGGTCGTCTTCGATTCAGACCCCAGTGACAGCTAGTTCTTTCAAGCTTCAGAAGTTTTGGTATTTCAACACATCCCGGTAAGCAGGCCAGAGATTCTTCATGAACTTTTCAATCATTACAACCTATTCGTGTTTGGAAGCCAATTTCACACTTTCAAAGCGTCGTCGAGTGACAAATTAAGTAAATCCCTCGTTTTATTTCTAGACCATCACCTCGAGAGTACGGATGTTGGTCTGGATATTAATTTTATCTGAATAGCGAGAACAAAATGCCACTGTAATATCTTCGAATGCAGGGTATTTCTTCAGGTCTAACTTGTAGTAGCAAACTTGAGGGTGTTCTCCTAGAGATTAGGCAAAGATGCCAATAAGCATTTTCACGGGTACCCCTTTCAACGCGAGGTACTCTTTGTAAGCCAGAATGTGTTGGATGGGATCTTCTCTATATATATTTATTAAATAAGTTGTTATGGGTGAATGCTATCAAGGTTGGTTCGATTGATTGAGGTTTGGTTTTGTTTGGTTTGGTAAAGTAAAGTATAGCAAATAATAAGATGACTCACAGTATAAAGAAGAATCTAGCAGGATACGGGTTTCACATGTTATCTAGCATAATAATATTGTCAACAAAGGGGTAGTGAAGTCCATAAATATCTAGGTGGTACTTTCTTGTCAGGATGAGTACTAACCATAGAACGGGTCCTAGCGGCCTTTCAAATCTTACTAGGTCGTTCTACTATTCATGCTTTGTCTAATTCCCTTCCCGCCTTTCGTTCTAAGTAAAAGAACTTAACAAGTATAGTCCGACAATCGACCTTTTATCAAAGACTAACATATGATACAAGCATGCAATAGAAACAATATAATATTCACATGACCCACAATCTAACAATATCAAAGGCTAATCTAACATGTTTTTCCTACGCCCTTGATAAATAAACTACTAACTCATTATAAATATGAAATGAACTACTAACAAAGATGTAAACATAATCATGCTAATACTATAATAAGAAGGAAATTGGATTAATAAAAGAACAGCAAGAGAAAAAGAATTAGCGATACAAAGGAATAGAACTTGGATAAGAAAGAAACTCCAAAGTAAACCCAAGGCAAAGCTTGAATTACTACAACAAGATGTTTATAAATATTAGTGGGTTTGTCTTGACTTGGATCCCAAATAATCAATATTAGTGGGTTTTTTCATCTACCAAATTGTGTCTTTAGAGGTTAGATTTGTTCATATCAAATCTCTAGATTCGTCTTTCATATAATTAGTGTAATTAATACGACTTAAATTCGACTTGTAGATCATTAATAAACCGTAAATCACCAACGAACACTAACTGTTTGGATTCTGGCTTCACAGCCAGAACCCAACTCAGGAAAAGACGCATGACCTTCTGCGCCTGTTCCGGGCTGATTTCTGTCTCTGAACTTCCCGTTTCGCTTTGACGTAGTTTAATTAGGTAATAAATCTGAAAGTTCATAGATCTTAATTGGACTCCTCTAATTAGTTACTAGATTACTTGTTAATTTAGTGTTTAATGATCTATGTAACATGCATGCAAATATAAAGGCATTATGTAAAAAGAGAAATTTCCTCACATTGAAATGGAAATAATATGGGCACAATAAGAACTCATTCTTATTGTTCTTGAGCTATAATATAGGATTATCCTTCCACAATCTTCAAAGTAGAAGACCTACTATTAGTTGCACCAAGATGAAACCAAATAATCTAAACTTATTATTAACTAGATAATAAGAAAGATCTAACTACTAATATTAGTATATTACTACTCTAGTAATACTTGGATAATATGGTCGCCCCTCTTGAGCACCAAGAAAGTGTTTTTCTTCTTATTTTATTCCCATGCAAAGTGGTGGTGTATAGTAGTGTTAGTGATGATTACGGTGTACTTCATATGTCACTTTCACTTGGTGACTTGTGAGCATGAATAAGAAGAACCATCATCACTACCCACTACACATAATTTTCGGTTGATATGGTAACATATGGTCCATTTTGATTTTTGATATTTGTCCCACAAATACTTATTGATCATATGTTTAATTATCTTGTATAATTAACTGTTAATTTGATCATATAACAATTATATGACACAAATAAATAAACAATATGTACTTAACTTTAAAGTGATATTTTACCATTATATAAATATATAATGGGTCCCACAATGCTTAGTTAATTTATTTTACAACTTCTTGTAAATATAATTAACATATTACCTCTACCTCAAAATATATATAAAACCTCAACTAATTTAGTAAATTAACGATTAGTTACTAAACTAGATCTTACTTAATGATATTAAAATAAATTATAAATTTATTAGTCAATTATCGTATAATTGATTAATAATCTTATTTGACTTTGAGTTCCAAACTCAATTTCTAACAATTAACTCTCATAACTAAACGTACATATCAAATATATGTAATGTGCTAATTAACTGTATCATATACAAAAAATTAGTTTTACTATTTGGCCTTCATCTTATAGGTGTGACCGAAAGGAATCAGTTGATCACCGCCGTCATACGACAATAATGTCAAACTCTAGTCAGCCAACCGTTATTGATTTACGTTAATCAACTGACTAATCATATATATATAGTCAATAAGTATCCCAATTATATTCCTTAATGAGATTTATTATGTGGGTCATTATTGTTGAGGACACCTACTCCAACAATCTCCCACTTTTCTGACACAAGTGTGCGTCACCAATTCTCTTATCACTTTATCACACCTCCCACTCAACGCAAGGTGTCTTTCAGGTCGCACATGCGATTGATTATATCTAGAGTGGTTTTCTCGATATGGAGAGTAACTGTCTGACTGAAACATCTACCATTGATCCTTTTCCGAGCGTAGCCACGCATTTACAGTAACTACTCCTCGAGTGGCCTGAAGATGTTTGTACCCAACGTGGGTGGACAATTCCTGTTGACTCATCTACTTTGTATGATGCAGATCACCATGACCCAAAAGATGTCCATCAACCTCCTTTCACGGCACGACCTAGAACACCAACCAAAGCCAATCGGAAACTGCACCGACTCAGATAGATGGTCGCCAGTCAAAAGAATCGACTCATAGGAATAAGATAGAAGAGCCTGCCATGACCAGACATCAATTAATTGATTTAAGGGTCTCTACAAAGGTCACTGTTCGACAGAGTGTCTTACAATCTGTCTATGTAATCGATCAGTCATCTCCATGACCTCATGGTGATGAACCAACCATCGATCGACTTACAATCTATTCATTTCGAGACGTCACCTCATTGAGTGACTAGGGACAAAATACTAAGTTCGTCCTATTCACTTGAATAAGGTCCAACATTGTCTTACAATCTATTCGGATAAAGAAAGTATTAAATTTAGTCAAACTAAATAAAATATTTTATAATAAAACTCGAACAATGAATGCAATTATCATATATGAAATAATTTATACAACATTTAATTATTACATATTACATAATCTAAAGGACTTCTGGTACTCGTCTAAATCCCATTGTGACGACATGACCATCATGCTTAGCCTTTTATAAAGGTTTGGTTAAAGGATCAACAATGTTATCATCTGTCCCAACCTTACAAATGTCAATTTCTTTTCTGTCCACGTAATCTCTAATTACATGATATTTCCTAAGTACATGTCTAGACTTATTACTAGACTTGGGCTCTTTTTCTTGAAAGATAGCCTCACTGTTTTCACAATAAATCGTGATAGGATCTTTCGCAGTAGGGAATACTCCTAGTTCTTCTAAAAATTGCTGAATCCACACAGCTTCCTTTACATTTCAGACGTTGCAAGGTACTCTGCTTCTGTTGTAGAGTCCGTTGTAACGCTTTGCTTGAAACTCTTTAAGCTAACAGCTCCTCCATTTATCATATAAACATAGCCGGATTGGGATTTCAAATCATCCATATATGTCCAGAAACTGGCGTCCGTGTAACCCTTTACACGCAACTCAGTCTCTCCTCCAAACACTAAGAATGAATCCTTAGTCCTTTTGAAGTACTTAAGGATGTTCTTTACGGCTAGTCAGTGATTCTCACCTGGATTGGCTTGGTAACGACTTGTCATGCTAAAAGCATATGCAACATCGGGATAAGTGCACATCATAGCATACATGATTGATCCAACAGCGGATGCGTAAGAGATCAATTTCATGCGTTCAATCTCCTTGGGTTTGGTAGGGCACTCTGACTTGCTCAAAGTGATCCCACTACCCATAGGAAGAAAGCCTCTCTTAGAGTCTTTCATGTTGAACCGATCAAGAATTTTATCAATATAAGTTTCTTGACTTAATGCTAGTGTCCTTCTAGATCTATCCTATAGATCCGGATACCTAAGATGCGCTGCGCCTCTCCTAAGTCTTTCATTTGGAAATGAATCTCAAGCTACTCCTTCATAGAAATGAGCATTGGAATATCATTCCCAATGAGTAGTATGCCATCTACATACAAGACTAGAAAGGTTACCATACTCCCACTAAACTTCATGTATAAACATGGTTCCTGTACTACTTCGAGTGAAACCATTTTGTTTAATTACATGATCGAAACGATGATTCCAACTCCTGGATGCTTGCTTAAGATCATATATGGATCTCTTAAGTTTGCATACCTTCTTAGGGTTTGATGGATCCACAAAACCTTCAGGTTGTGTCACGTACACTTCCTCTTCTAGAATCTTATTCAAGAAGGCGGTTTTGACATCCATTTGCCAAATCTTATAATTATGAAATGCGGCAACCGCTAATATAATCCTTATGGAGCAAAGCATGGCGACTGGGGCGAAGGTTTTGTCATAGTGAAGACCATGAACTTGGGTGAAACCTTTTGCCACCAATATAGCATTGTAACATCATTATGTTCATCTATACCGCTTTTGATCTTATAGATCCACTTACACTGAAGAGGTCTTACCTCCTTAGGTAAATCAACCAAGTCCCATACTTGATTGTCGTACATAAAATCCATTTTGTATTGCATGGCTCCTAGCCGTAGCTTTGAGTCGGGACTAGAAATGGCTGCTTTGTAGGTAGTAGGTTCGTTACTTTCAAAAAGTAACACATTTTAGTCACCACCTTCCTCTATAATACTAAGGTATCTATCAGGTTGATGACTAATTTTGCTTGACCTCCTAGGTTCCGAAGGAGTTATGACCGCATTAGACGAAGACGGAACGTTTTCCTCTACCATATTTTCGGTTTGTGGCTCTCGGGCTTCATCAAGTTCAAATCTTCTCCCACTCTGTCTTTTAGAAATAAAATCGTTTTCTAAAAAGACTGCATCACGAGACACAAACACTTTGTCCTCGTGTTTATTGTAGAAGTAATAACCACGTGTTTCCCTTGGATATCTTACAATAGACATTTGTCAGATATGGGTGCGAGTTTATCGTCAGACTTATTCTTAGCAAACGCCTCGCATCCCCAAATTCTCATGAATGACAAATAAGGGACTTTCCCTGTCCAAATCTCATATGGAGTCTTGTTTGCCGCTTTAGTCGGGCTTCGATTTAGTGAGAATATTGCAGATAAGATAGCGAAACCCCAAAAATAATCAGGAAGCTCTGTTAGACCCATCATAGATCGAGCCATATCTAATAAAGTTTGATTTCTCCTTTCGGCCACACCATTTAATTGAGGTGTGCCAGGAGGAGTTCATTGTGATACTATACCACAATCCTTTAGGTGTGAATCAAATTCATTCTTCAATATTCACCTCCACGATCGGATCGTAGGCCTTTAATCTTTTTATTCAATTGATTTTCTACTTCATGTTGAAATTCTTTGAAAGTTTCAAAACCATCACTTTTGTGCCTCATCAAGTAGACATACCCATATCTACTTAAGTCGTCGGTAAAAGTAATCAAGTAGTGAAAACCACCTCTATCTTGGAGAGTCATTGGACCACACACAACCGTATGTATAAGGTCTAATACTTCACTTGCTCGTGTCCCTTTTTTCCGTAAAAGGAGCACGAGTCATCTTGCCTAGAAGACAAGATTCGCATACACCATAAGAATTGTAATCGAATGGTTTGAGTACTTTAGATGAAACAAGTCTCTATATGCGTTGTTCGTTTATGTGCCCTAAACGACAATGCCAAAGGTATGATTTATTAGGTTCACCCGGTTTAAGCCTCTTGTTTTCTATATGATAGACCTCTTTTGCAATATCTAGAACATAAATACCTCCAACGGAAACGGCCTCACCATAGATAATTTCATTAAAAGAAAAAGTACAACGATTGTTCTTAATCCAAAAAGAAAAACCTTCCATGTCTAACACAGAAATAGAGATAATGTTCTTGGTAAGAGTTGGTACATAATAGCAATTATTTAAATAAAACTCTAAACCATTAGGCAAAAGAAGAACGTAGGTGCCCACAGAAACTGCGGCTACCTTAGCTCCATTTCCTGTGCGCAAGTCCAGGTCACCCTTGGCTACTGCTCGCGCATTATTCAGCCCATGTATATGATTACAAAGGTGAGAACCACATTCGGTATCAAACACCCAAGAAGATGTATTAGAAAAGTTAATATCTATCCTATAGAACGATGAAAGAATTTTACCCGACGTTGTCACACAACTGTCTTTCTTGTCTTTCAAGTATTTGGGGCAATTGTGTTTTCAATACCCTTTGCCATTACAATAATAGCAATCCGCGTCCGTGTGTTTGTTGACTTTGGGCTTGGGTTTCATAAAGACCTTGCCCTTTCCCTTGCCAACTTTCTTGAAAAGAGTCTTACCCTTCCCTTTGTCCTTCTTCACTCCAAGGTTCATATTCTTTAATCGCATTGAAAGAACATCCTTTGGTTCACTCCCACTAGCCTCCATGTCCCTCTCCGCTTGGATGAGGAGTGCATGGAGTTCATGGAAACTCTTTTCCATGTTGTTCATGTTGTAGTTCACCCTAAAGTGGGTGAACTTTGGTGTGAGTGAATGAAGGATTCTACCCACCACTAGCTCCTTAGGAATCTTGCACCCTAGACGCTCTAAGGTGTCGGCATGCTCAACCATTTTGAGAACATGTGGGCCAACCTTTTAGCCCTTTTGGAGCTTAGTTTCAAAAATTTCGCGACCGCCTCATATTGAAGAATTTTAGGCGCTTGCGAAAACATTGATGTTATCCTCGTGAATATCTCATATGCATTGAGAGACATCAATTGAAGTTTGAGTTTGGGTGAGATTGACGAAATCAAGACATTCTTGACGTCATTGGAAACCTTCAAATAAAGGTCATATTCGGCCTGAACGGCCGCGGTAGACCTTGACCCGGGTTCGGTGGGAGGGGCTTCGATCAAGTAGCGAAGCACGTAATCGGATATTGCGGCGCTTTTGATCGTTGATTCTCATTCAACAAAGTTACTAACGTCATCTTTTAGGACACATTTGTCCATGACGGACCTCAACCATGAGGCCTTACCCAAGGTTGCGGAGTTCCATGATGTTGTCATTGTGCGAATATTGTTACTACAACAAAAAGAAATATATAAACATTCATTGTTATGATAATTTACTTGAAAAACATTTTAACAAATTTAGCATTTATATAATGACCCCTCACTAAATTATATAAATGATTCCAAGACCAATCTTAAAAAAAAAAAATAGTCATCGTACGCTACCCTTATCTAAAAATGGTAAGTCATTACTTGACTAATTCTACCCCTAGAACTCTTAGTTGACAAATTTCAACTAAATTCATCTCCTAGTCCCAAGATAATGCTTATCTCGTTGAGTCCAATCCAATTTTGGCTTGTGATCGTATCACCCTACTTACCCGAGGTAAAAAGGGGCCCACGAGCGTGGTAGCCCTATTGAACACGGGATTCATAGGTGTTAATAATTTGTAAGGCTAATCTCAATTTTTAAATATGTGAGAGATCTTGTAAATTTAGTCATTAATTCCCTATAAATGAACTAAATCGGTGAATTTGTGAATAACGTTGAATTGACAATAGCGGAAAAATAAAATGCGTGTGTGAAGATTTTGGCAGAAGCGGAAATAAAGCAAGCAACCAAGCAACGAATAATCCTAGTATGGCGACCTAGCTAATCAAATTAACTAGATAATTACAAATTCGGAAACCAACTCCTTGGTCCCTTGCCTCTTCACTTGGAACGCCTTCCAAAAATTGGCACCGTCTTGAGGGAGTCACCGGTCTTCATTATAAATAATTACAAATATACAAATGAAAACATAGCAAATTCCTATTATTCATTTTTTCCATAAAATGAAACTATTAATTATTACAAACCGGCGATACGAGATCGCAATTAAATTACAACCAAACCGTTATTCCCTTACATTACGGCTAATAACGATTAAAAATAACTAGGTCATACTAGGTACAAAATTTGCATAAATTATTAAATAAATGACATTCATTCATTCAACCATAAATTAAATAAATTGCTGCAAAATTCATGCCAAAATCGCCCTAAACCCATTAATGCTCATTCTAGCTCGATTTTACGGGATTCATTAATTTTTAACCATTAAAAAACAATAATCAACATTTAAATCTCATTTAAATTCAAACTAATTATCTAAACTATTTTAGAACTCAAACATAGTCCCTACTAGTTTATTTGTTCATTAACTAGTTCGATTTGATTTTATTTGCTAAATATAACGGTTTAATTATAACGTTTATGAAATAAACCCAAAATAAAATAAAAACATCATCAAAATTTGTAATAAATAATTTTTTACATTCTGGAACATTTCCAGGAACGCAAAAATTCAAAAAACATTTGCCCAAATTTTTTATTTAATTTGTGAACAAATAGTTTTATATTTATCGGTTTTATCTCGTAAATACCAACAAATATCACAAAATAGTGAAATAAATAACAAATTTTCACCAACACCAAATATATCATATTATTAAATGTACCAAAAAAATTGTTATCTCATAATAACCTCCTTTTATCGATTGTTATCTCATAAAAAACAATAAAAAAGCAATACTTTATTAAAAGTCACGAAATTTTACATACAATATTTAAAATATGCATGTGAGATCATATTAAAATTACATTGCCTGAATCAACATAAAACTATTTTTAGTTAACTTTTAACATAAAAAATGCATATTAACTCGATTTAAAAGCCAAAAATCAAAATAAATAGCAAATCAATCCCTAAAATCATGAAACTTGTCCACAAACATTTTGCAGTCAGTAGGTATACATGCACCAAAAACTTTCATCTAAATCATATTTTAACTCAAATTTTTGATTTATTAGTTATCTTATAACTTTAATAATGATGCCCAAAATGAACATGCATGCTACAAGCTAGCTCTGATACCACATGAAAGTCCATAGACCTTAATTAGACTCCTCTAATTAGTTACTAGATTACTTGTTAATTTAGTGTTTAATGATCTATGTAACATGCATTCAATTATAAAGGCATTATGTAAAAAGAGAAATTTCCTCACATTGAAATGGAAATATATGGGCACAATAGAACTCTTTCTCATTGTTTTTAAGCTATAATATAGGATGATCCTTCAACAATCTCCAAAGTAGAAGACCTACTATTAGTTGCACCAAGATGAAACCAAATAATCTAAACTTATTATTAACTAGATAATAAGAAAGATATAATACTACTAATATTAGTATATTACTACTCTAGTAATACTTGGAGAATATTAGTGTATTAATTAGTTTTAGAGAGATGTAGGAGGTTTATTTTTAGAGAGAAGTATGAAAAATAAGCAAGAATCAAGAAGTGATAAATTGAACAACAATTGTCCTATTTATGGACAATATGGCCGACCCTCTTGAGCACCAAGAGAGCGTTTTTCTTCTTTTTTTATTCCCATGCAAAGTGGTGGTGTATATTAGTGTTAGTTATGATTATGGTGTACTTGATATGTCACTTTCACTTGGTGACTTGTGAGCATGAATAAGAAGAACCATCATCACTACCCACTACACATAAGTTTCGGCTGATATGGTAACATATGGTCCATTTTGATTTTTGATATTTTTCCCACAAATACTTATTAATCATATGTTTAATTATCTTGTATAATTAACTGTTAATTTGATCATATAACAATTATATCACAAAAATAAATAAACAATATGTACTTAACTTTTAAGTGATATTTTATCATTATATAAATATATAATGGGTCCCACAATGCTTAGTTAATTTATTTTACAACTTCTTGTGAATATAATTAACTAATTACCTTACCTAAAAATATTTATAAAACCTCAATTAATTTACTAAATTAACGATTAATTACTAAACTAGATCTTATTTAATCATATTAAAATAAGATATAAATTTATTAGTCAATTATCGTATAATTGAATAATAAACTTATTTAAATTTGAGTTCCAAACCAATTTCTAACAATTAACTCTTATAACTAAACGTACATATCTAATATATGTAATGTGCTAATTAAGTGTATCATATACAAATAATTAGTTCTACTATTTGGGTTTCAACCTATAGGTGTGACCGAAAGGGATCAGCTGATCACCGTCGTCATACGACAATAACGTCAAACTCTAGTCAGTCAACTGTTATTGATTTACGTTAATCAACTGACTAATCATATATATATATATATATATATATAGATTTAGGATCCGGTGGAAACGACCACTCGGTGGAAAAAGTGGAAACGACCTATATGTACCCAAATAACCCACGCCTGAGTTACAACAACTAATTTCATCTCCAATCACACATTTATATGTCCCTGACATCAATTCACATATCTTACACACTAAATAAAAAATACACGTCATTACCCACCACCGCCAGAATCCGGCAATCAACACTGATCGGCGACACCAAGTTCCGACACAGACCGCCGCGTTGACAAGACATTGGCTGAAAGACCGCCGTCGTTGTCCTTATTCCGCAGCGCCGTCAAAACAATTCGCACCACAAGAAATCTCTTCTTCATCATCAACTTTGCTTTCTCTGTCCTTATCACCATATTCATCACTATTGGAGCTAATAAATTAGTGTATATGGTTTAAATATTGATGTACCCTATATCAATTTTGTTGTACCTAATGACTAGTTTTGTGTAACTACCCACTGTTTAAATGTACATTGATATAGATACACAAAACTACTTACTAGGTACGTCAAAATTGGCTTGAGATACGTCATAATATAAACCAGATACACTAAATTTCGTTTGATTAAAAACCACGCACAGCTCCTTTCCGACCATTATCAACAGCCACCTTGCACCGCCAGCGAAAACCGTGATGCGCAAGGATTCAGGTAGTTGGAAAACCTTCGATTTCAGCGACGACGAAGGCGAGAACGGAAGGGGATCAGAAGAGGGAAGAGAATAAGGCGTGACACGGCTCCCGCAAAACGCCGAGGACTCTCTAATTCCTTCAGATATTGTCGCTATTTGGGATGCATAATAGAGGCGACGAAGGTATTCACTTCACGAAGGTGTTCGGTGGTGGTAGACCGGCAAATTTGGTTGTGATTGCGGTGGTTGCCGTAGTTTTGTGGTGGTGGTGGTAGGCTAGTAGATAGGGATGAATGATTAAGTGGGATTTGGGTTTGGGTAGTCTGGAGATGACGAATAATGGTGAGTGACTATTGTTGTTATAATTAGGAGAGAGAGTGTAGTTTTTACTTATTAGTAAGTCGTTTCCACTTTTTCCACCGAGTGGTCGTTTGCACCGGATCTTGACTCTCTCTATATATATATATAGTTAATAAGTATCCCAATTATATTCCATAATGATATTTTTTATGTGGCGCACTACTGTGGAGGACACCTACTCCAACAAAATCAACTATTATTCGTATTATCGCTGCTAATCTGATTCGTTTTAGTTTTATTTATTTTCTTTCTTTAAATTAATCTTTTAAACATATTTCCGACATAGATCCCGTAATCGTTGTAATCAATTGTAATATTTATTTTATAGTTTTATTTAATCATTGTATTGTATGATTCATTGTGTGATTTAATTGTCTTCTCATATGCAATCAATCATAAATCCTATTCCGACATAATTAACTGCTAAAGTACATGTTCAACCAACATAGTCTAAGCTAACATGCTACGATTAAGACAGGATGTTGCATTGCATACATTTAACCGACAACACATCGATAACAGAAGAGTTTCCCTAATCATTAGTAGAGGTCGCTGTCGAGGCGGGCGGAATTAGGTATTCGATCAAAAGAATTTTCTAATACGTACCCTCACCCCTTACTCCAGATCTCTGTGAACATCTGTGTTCATTGGCATCAACGAAAGTCATTCTAGACATAGAATGCTAAGGGTAACGAGTTCTTAGTGTTCATGTCATCACTGTGTCTTGACATGGCATAAAGTATTCGAACGGTTCCAACTTCCCACCAAATTTGGTGGCGACTCCACAAATGCGTGTCTTCACGCTTGTCCGTCGTTTCTCTATCCGTAGTAACCCGTGCACCACAGTTTGGAAAGGATCGCGAAACCCGTGTATCACAGTTTCGCGACTCCGCTGGGGAAAATACACTTACGTGTACCCAGGGTGAAACTTGAACGAGGTTAGGGAATAGTATGTATGAGACAGTTGTCGGTTTTCATTATTCGGCCCTCCTGGGTCGTTTTATTTGGCTTTCCTAGGCCTAACCCAACCCGTTGACCAATGGTTTTGACCGGACGGTCCAAGTTCTTATTTGGATCTATGGATGGTTAGCGATTGACGTCAACCATACCGCGGTGTGTACTCATGTTAGCACCAAGGGCTTTCACTACTCGAGGAAATGGACAGGGAACCGACCTGTCTCATGTTTGGCACGGGACCCTCCACCAACCTTGGGTTTGATTGCTTGGTATGGCAACCCAACCTTTAAACCAAAACCATTTTAAATGCACTCAGCATACCGTTACTCTGCATGTTTGAAAATGTATAACCATATGTGATCACCCTTTTGTAAATAAACCATGAAAAAATTTTCAAAATCAAAATCCTTTTTAAAATTGTAAAACATTTTCAAAGGTGGCACAATGGTATACTCCATTTCGAGTCAACACTCCTACAACCACACTACGGTTGTCTAGGACAAACATTTCCAAACCAGTCATTTTCCATACTCACTAAGCACAGTGGTACACTCCCACTCCACAAGTGAAGTCTTTTTTCACTTCGAGTCGTCACTCATTTCCAAATTAGTCATTTTCAAAATTCACTTAGACACAGTGGCATACTACCACTTCACAAATCGAGTCATTTTCGAGTAAGTGTGCTCGAATGGTCGATGTGGTTCTGATTCGTCGTCGGTATCTTGCTTAGTTTTCAAGATGCCTGGAGCTAGTCAAGCAAATATTCATGCACCAAACCAAGATGATAATGATCAGATCCTAGCTGCGCTCATCCATCTCCAGGAAAGTCAAGACCAAACTTATGCTCGCCTCAATGCCATTGAGTATCGAATTGTCGCCATGAAAACTAGACTTCCTCCTCTATACATTCCTCATAGTGTGCATGGTAACTTTCCAGCTTTTGTGGGACAGCCAGAAGTCAGTCCCAAGCCGGTTCCTACCGAAGCTGAAAAGCGGCTCCAATACTTGGAGGAGCAACTAATGTATCTCAAAGGAAATGGCATTTATAGGGAGAACAATCGCAAGTGTGAAGCAGTGAACACACTAGTGGAAAAAACATCATTTGCGGCTCCAAAAAAGAGGTTATTTGAGGCGTTTTTGGTCTAGCAGCAAATAGATGCGGCTCCTAAAAAACGCCGCAAATAAATACATTATTTGCGGTGTTTTTTTTTTTAAAGGAAGCCGCAAACAAAAGCCTTATTTGCGGCGTTTTTTTAACAAGGAGTCGCAAATAGATAATATTTTTAAAAAAAATATAATTCAAGATGTTTTTTAAAAAGCAATCATGAACTATTGTGTAAAACTAAAATTCCGAATATATATAAATCAAACTTTATCGTTATGCATGGTTTAAAAATAATACAAATGTTTTAAGAAAATGGAATCTACAACTTATAGTATTTAACTAAATATTTTAAGGTGGCGACAACGGAGAGGGTTGCCAAAACTAAATCCCTATGAGCCCATCAAAGCCTTTTTTTACAATAATAATCTCACTTGTGTGACACCATTGAACATCCAAGAAGCAACAGCAGCGGCGGTTGCTTTCTTCTCAGCCTTGGTAGCTGGAGCCATATTTCTTGAACTATTTGCCCAAATTAAAAAAAGATGCTCACCCCTCAGTTTTTGTTAATTTATACGGATCATTTCTTGTATAAGCATCGCCACTTCTATAACAGATTATCTGCAAATATTAAAAAGAATATTACAATCACATGAATAAATACAACTTTAAGTAACAAATCAATTAGCAATAGATTGCTTAAAACTCAATTCAGTGCACTTTGTTTTGGGAAACAATGTTAATATTCTTGTTTCACGATCTAAGCTATCAACGAGAGCTACTAAAGACACTTAAAAAAAGCATTGTTACTCTATTAGCACAGGCAGTACAATACCAGTGTTGGCCTATTCTGCCGCAATGAAGCAGCTAATTCAAGACTCGAAGATGTAAACAAGCATGCTTGTGGCTAAGCGTCTTTCTCAGAGGCATCATCAACAAACTGGGTGTATAAGCAAACCCATCATTAAAATTACCAAAGCTCAAAGAGACAATAGCTTGAACTAATCAGATAAGCTTTAAGAAAATCAACTAACGTACTAAACCATTACGGTAAGTTCAGCAGTTGTAATACAGAAAATGAGACTGACCTACCCCGAACCGAATCTGACCTTCCCCGAAGTCACCCTGGTTGACCTGTTTTCCAGGTCTACATCTTCGCGCTGAAAATAAAAGAGAGTGAATGAAGTGTAGTAAAAATTCTTTCTCTGAATGATTAACACAACTCACATAATGCAATAGATGATGCCCTGAATGAAGTGGATCATGGAGAGGCGGTTGGGATGAGAGAGAAAGGCTCTAATTTTCTAGGGTTCTTGGGGTTTGTGCAATGGCAAAAACCAATAATTTAACTCATTCCTTACCATCTTCCAGTAATAATAATAGATCATTAAATATTAAAAATAATAATAGTAATTGTAATAAATCCAATCAAACTGTTTGTAGTAAAAATAAAAATGAAAAAAGAACTGTTTGTGTGGAGAGTATTGAAGAGGAGATTGCGTATGTTCATAATGCAATAGATGATGCCCTGAATGAAGTGGATCATGGAGAGGCGGTTGAACAGAATGGTCAGATTGAGTGGACGGTGGTCTCTAGTAGAGGTAAAGGGGGGAAGGCGGTGGTTTCTTCTCCAGTTTTGGGCACAATTGATGAAGCTGGATCACTACCAAAGGAATCAGTGCAACCGAGAATGAAGTTATCAATGGAGGATGGTCAAGATGAAATAGCGTACTGGAAACACGCGGTTTATGGATATGTCATGGGGGCGAATCCGCCTCGAACGGTTAATGAAGGTTTTTTTAGGAGGATTTGGGCGGCTTATGAGATTACTAAGGTATCGTTTCTTCCCAATGGCTTGTTTGTGGTTAGGTTTGCTAAAGCTGAGCACCATAAATTGGTCTTGGAGAATGGTATGTTCTTGTTTGATGGTAAACCAATGGTTATTAAACCTTGGGATGCTTCCATTAAAATATCTAAAGTGTCTGTTAAGAAAGTGCTCATTTGGATTAAGTTAGTTGGATTAGATTTGAAGTTTTGGGGGAGTAAGTGCTTGGAGAAACTGGCAGGCTTGATTGGAAGGTTTATACGCATTGATGATGCTACTGTCTCTAAAACTCTGTTGGGTTATGCGAAGATTATGGTTGAGGTGGAACTTGATCAGCAATTTCCTCAGAATATAGAGTTTGATGATGAAATAGGTGTTGAGGTTAAGGTAGCTATTTAGTATGATTGGCTTCATATTAGTTGTCAACAATGCTGTGGGATTGGACATTCTGCTGAGATGTGTAGAAGAAAATTAGGGGCTAAGCCTGTTGTGAAGAAAGTACAGCCTCCTAGGCAGGTTTGGCAGCCAAAGGTGATTGGTAGTACTGTCCTGGATCCTAAGGATTTTCCTAGTCTTCCTGTAAGTAAGGTTTTGGGGAATTCTGGTCTGGTTACACCTGCAGTGTCCCCTAATATTGGTCTGAATTCGGCTTATACACCTGCTAGAGTGATTACCAAATTGATGAGACATGAGTCTAGACTAGTAGGGGGTCAAGATAAGGAGTTTTCTGTGAACTTTAATGATGCTATGGATGTGGTTAATGACAATGTTGAATTGGTTGATAAAGGAGGAGGTGGGAATCCCCCTTATTCTAATGATTAGATTTGGAGCATGGAATATTAGGGGTCTCAACAGTCCAACAAAACAGAAAGAAGTTCATTGGTTTCTACATCAGAATGATGTGGATTTGTTTGGGCTCCTTGAGACTAAGGTTAAGCTTAGGTCTCTAAATGGTATTGCTAGTAATGTGTGTCAAAACATTAGTTATGTTACTAATAATTCTGCTCATGATGGTGGAAGAATTTGGTTAATTTGGAAGGAATCTAGAATTGAGCTTGAGGTTTTGGAGATTGATTCTCAGTTTATTCATGCCAAAATCAAGGATAGAGTCTCTGATATGGAATTTTTTGCTACCTTTGTGTATGGATTTAATAAAGTTGAGGAGAGGGTTCCACTTTGGAGTGCCTTCAAGAGATTCTATACTCTTGAGCCTTGGATTGTGTTGGGGGGTTTTAACAATGTCATGTATGCTAATGAGAGATTGGGAAAGTTGGTAAAGGATGAGGAAATGCTGCCTTTTCAATCTGTGGTTCAGTGTTGTGAACTATCTGATATCAAATCAACTGGAGCTTTTTTTACTTGGAACAATAAACAACCTAGTGAGACTAGGATCTTTAGTAGGATTGATAGGGTTTTAGTGGTTTGACTGGTTTGCTCATTACCTTCCTGAAGGATATTTTGATCATTGTCCTTGTATTGTCTCTTGTGGGGTGAATGATGGAAGAAGTAGTAAATCGTTTAAGTTTTTCAATATGTGGATCAAGGCTGATGGATATCATGACATGATTAAAAAGGTGTGGCATGATAATGTTGTGGGGAATGCTATGTTTAAGGTTGTTACTAAACTTAAGCTGTTAAAACCAGCTTAACAGGGAATTGTTTTCTGATATAGAAAGGAACTCTGAGGTTGCTCTCAAACTTCTTATTGATGCTCAGATTCAACTTCAAATGGATACTAGTAATCATGTTTTGATGGATAAGGAGAGGCAGCTTAGGGAGTCCTATGGAATGTTGGCTGGAGCTCGAGATGACTTTCTTAGACAAAAGGCTAAGGCTAGTTGGGCTAAAGAAGGTGACTCTAATACTAATATGTTTCATCAGGCTATTAAACAGAGACAGTTGCATAACAAAGTTGTATCTATTAGGAATAGTCTTGGTGTTGAATGTCATACCTCTGACTCCATTATGCAAGCCTTTGTGGAGTTTTATCAGAAGCTTCTTGGACAGAATGGAGAAATTAATGAGTTTTATAGTAGTGTTGTTAGGAGAGGGAAGGTGGTGAATGAGAATGATTGGGGTTTTATGTGTAGAATTCCTACAATGGAGGATATCAAGGGGGCAGTCTTCTCTATTCCCAGTGAGAAGAGTCCTGGGCCTGATGGGTTCATTAGTGGCTTTTTTAAGGCTTCTTGGGAGTATATAAAGGGGGACATTTGTAGTGCTGTGATAGAGTTCTTCAAAAATGGGAAGTTGTTAAGGCAAGTGAATTGAAAAATCTAGTGCTGATTCCTAAAGTTGATAGCCCAAACCATGTGTCTAAATTCAGACCTATTGCTTGTTGCAACACTATTTATAAAGTAATTTCCAAGCTTTTATGTGACAGAATGAGTGATAGTTTAGCTATGATTATTGATCCTGCACAATGTGCTTTTATCAAAGGTAGAAGTATACTGGGAAATATCTTGATTAGCCAAGATTTGGTCAGGATGTATAAGAGGAGGAATGCTTCACCTAGATGTCTAGTGAAGATTGATCTTAGGAAGGCTTATGATTCTATGGAATGGGTTTTCCTAGAAAAGATGATGCAAGCCCTTAATTATCCTACTGTTCTGATTAATATGGTAATGCAATGTGTTTGTACTCCATGTTATTCTATTGTTCTGAATGGGCAATCTCATGGTTTTTTTAAGGGAGCCAGGGGACTGAGGCAGGGAGATCCTATTTCTACCCTATTATTCATTATATGTATGGAGTATTTGAGCAGACTTCTATTCCTGGTTTTCATTTCCATCCACTTTGCAAAGGTATTAAGTTGACCCACCTTATGTTTGCAGATGATTTGCTTCTATTTTGTAAAGGGGATATTAGATCTGTGTTTATTATCATGGATACTTTTAAAAGGTTCACTTGTGCATCTGGTCTAAGTATTAATTCTGACAAATCTGATATTTACTGTAATGGGGTTGATCCTGCTGTGCTACAAAGTTTGCTTCAAGGTACTGGGTTCAAACAAGGGGAATTGCCTTTTAAGTACTTGGGACTGAAAATTTCCCATAAAAGATTGTCTAAAATGGATTGTAATATTCTTGTAGACAGAATGATTAGGAGAATAAGGGGGTGGAATAGTAGAAGGATATCTTATTCTGGGAGATTGATATTGGTGAAGGCTGTTCTGGCAACAATTCATAACCATTGGTCCCAGATTTTTGTTCTACCAGTTGGGGTGTTGGATAGAATCCAGGATTTGTGCAGGAATTTTCTCTGGGAGGGTGATGATAAATACTCTAAGGCTCCCCTAGTATCCTGGAGTGTGCTTTTTACATCTAAGAAAAATGGTGGCCTGGGCTTGACTGATAGTAGGGTGTGGAATATTGTAGCTATTGGGAAGTTGGTCTGGTGGATTATTTGTAAGAAGGACCAGCTATGGATCAAATGGATTGATAGTATTTACTTGAAAGGTGCTTCATGGATGGACTATGAGCCTTCTGCATATAGCTCTTGGGCTTGGAGAAAAATTTGTGAGTTGAAGAATAGAGTTAGGAATGGCTATGTACAGGGTAAGTGGAGAGGAAATGATAAGGGTTATACTATTGCTGATGGGTATCATTGGTTGCAGGATAGCACTGATTTTGTTTGATCTGGCTAGTCTTTCATTCTGGGCAGACTGTTCCATGGTATCATATGGTTTGGAATAGGTAAAATGTACCTAAGTGGAATTTTACTTTGTGGCTTGTTATGAAGCAAAGACTGCTTACACTGGATAGACTCATTGGTATGGGTATGGATGTGCCTATTAATTGCTATCTTTGTGGGCTGGAAGCTGAGGATCACTCACATCTGTTTCAGAGATGTTGTTATATTAGGAAGTGTATGGATATTCTTGCAGTTATGGTTGGAGTGCGTGGCAATGGTTTACTGCAAAGTATAGTTACTGCTAGATTGGGAAGACAGCTGAAGATGTTCATCAGGCAGGTGTGTTTTGCTATGGTTGCAGGGGTCTGTTATGAGGTCTGGCATATGAGGAATGTTTGCAGGCTTGATGGGTATGTGAGACAGCCTATACAGCTTGTGCTGCAAGTGAGAAATGATTGCAGAAGGAGATTTGAAGGCTGTTTTATGGGTACTATGCAGGATGATCTAAGGCAATGGTGTCATCAGTTAGGTTTTATTTGATGGGGAAGGAGTGTTTGTAGTAGGATTCTTGTTATTCTTACTGTATTTGAGTTTGATGTTTAGTAGTATGAAGAATGTAATGATGGATGAGTAAATTGTAATAGTACTTTGATTTTAATATAATTTACCTTTACCAAAAAAAATAACACAACTCACATAATAAGACTATACTTATATTTGGAAAGGCCTATGTCTTATCTTCAAAATATGAAAGTTTGAATTCTAGAATGAGTGAAAATGATTATAAGAAGGTAAAATTCATAATAATAAGGTCATTAGTAAAATTCAAGGCACTTGCCCTCCACATCAATAACATCATCTCAAGGACAATAGCATAAAGAGTAAACAAGAGAGAAACAAACATAGAAGGATAATTTTAGCTCTTATTGCCAACATATAGGAAACCATATTAGATAAACACACTCTTATGAAATTAGAAATTTAGTACATAGAAGTTAATTAAATTCAATTCAATTCAAAAGTATGGTGACTCTAAAAGAGATTAACTGAATGTGAAGCTACTAGTCCAAAGTTAATTTCAAATGCTAAACACATACAAATTGGATGAAGCAAACACTAGTAGGGCCTTGAGCACATGATCAAACACAAGCATTCGTTTATCTTCTCTGTTACAGACCAGATTTGAAAAAAAAAACCAGATTTATAAATTCTGCAAGAATGCATAAGTTAGTGAGTGTAGGAGTAAGCATAAAAAAACTGCAGCCATCCAAGCACAAGTCAATACCAAATCCTCAAGTAGATATAAAGGACATGGCAATATGTAAAAGCATGAAATCAACAACAGGTTTCAATGTCAAGATTGCAAACTAGGCAAATGAAATATCTCAATTTTATAGGCTGCCGAAACATGTACAAACTACAAACTACTATTGAGAAAATATATCCTTTCGGAAAAGAGAAGCCTAGTACTTGCACAATAATCGCAAATATAACCACCACAAGTGGTCGCCACCATTACAACAACAAAAAAACGGGAAGGAGCTTAAGAGTGTTATGAGACCATTAATAAATATAACCTCTAGTCATACTGAACAAAAAATACTATAGTAACTGTCATAGAGATGAGATAGAAAAAAAATATAAGAGACAAACATAAAAAAAATGATGTTATTCCAAGTATTTTAGCTATATGTAAAAAGACCGGGTAAACAACCTAAACATTGAAATTATGAAATTTGAAATTTGATAGCACATAGAAGAGCAAGAAATTAGTACAAGGAAAGTCTTGACACACAGGAGGACTTACCACAAGATAGCGAACCTATATAGTGTGTGCAGCTTTTCAGGAAGGATTACACAAAAAATGGCTTGTACACAACATTTGTACTTGAAGCCAAAACAAACAAATAGCAAAAGTTCAATTGGCTTTAACAAATACAGTAGGTATGTTACTAAAGAAAGGACTTGAGAAAATGAATAAGCAACGCAGGCATGATCCATAACAAACCATTCTGTTTTATCTATAATAAGATAAAGTCCAAAACTCATTCCATATCAGAAACACATATGAATATAAGGACATGGAAAATATGGTGAAATAGAATGTAACGACTTTATAATGTGAAGCAATAGACTTCACAGCTAAAGTTCAGAAAGAATGGCTAATGAAATGTGATTTGAATGGACTTACTTTAAAAAGCCCAAAGTTCTGAAGAGCAGATCCTACAACTGATTCAGAAGAGCTCACTTCACCTTATGTAACCCATTTATACCTTCATGATCAGTAATTTACATGGTATGAAAAAACTTTATATGGAAATGGTCATTAATCGGCTCAACCAGCTAAAGCCTAGTAATTACCAAAAGATTGACATACTCTCCAACTGTTCATGATCAACCATCCGCACTTAGAGTCCCTAAATATTTATTGTCTGGGAAACTTTTGATTGCATGTCTACACAAATTTTGCACAACTTGAAAGATGTTAACATGTTTACTAAAATAGATATACCACATATTACGATTAAAGACTAGAAATATTAAGACACAACCGGGCAATGAAATTATTAAACTAATCAAAGGTAGAACAGTTTGAATCAAACAAAATGTGAATGTGAAGAGGAAATAAAGAGTGAGGGAATGAGAAAATTATGATTCATCCAAATAAATCAAGGATAAACAAAATAAATCGCAGATTGTGAAATTATACAAATTTTATATAAAAATCCCAATTTAATCACAAAACCTAATTTAAAAACACCAAGATCTATCTCTAAATTTGTTTCTAACGACTACCCAATTAATGTTTCATAAAGTACAAGCCTTAATTTGAATTACTTGTAACTAAATAACAATCATGCTTGGAAAGGGAAAAAGAGAGCCAAAAGCACAACAATTTTGGGATTGAAATCGTTGGAAGAGCGAACTTTCTTATTGTAGAACAGATGTAATTTCATGCACAGGTCCGCTAGCTTGGTGGTGGGCGGGCATGGAGAGCCCTAGTGGTGGTTGGCGGAGTGATTGTCGTCAATGGCAAGGAGGAGTGAGTTGAGCAAAGGGAGTAAGCGAATGTGTATGTGGGAGTTGGGAAATGGGGATAGAGCCGAGGAGATTGGGCTTTTGAAGCTCTAGTCTTCTTATTTCTATTTGAGGCGTTTTACAGTAAACACGCCTCAAATGAGGTATCTTGTGCGTTTTCTTATATAAAACGCCTCAAATACAAATTCTTCTATAAAAAACTAAAAGGCTTTAATTCTTATTTGCTGTTATTTGGCAAAAACGCCTCAAATAGATAGCCGCAAATTAATTTTATTCTACTAGTGACACACAATTGTCAACCAACTTCAACATGACAGACATCCCAAAGTTCAAGGGGCATGAGAACCCTTTGGATTACATTCATGTCAATAAGCGCAGTCTAGGGGTTCTTACCCAAAATAAGAAAGAAGGATTCACTGACTTCCTAATTAAGCGAAGGAAAACTAGCACACAACTTGTCGAACGTCCAGATGAAGCTACTCTTGCAGAGAAATTTGTGGACATCCTGAGACCCGTTTAAGCACACTATCTGAGATACCAAAATATAAAGTCTTCCAAAGACTTGACTGTGCTGGGAACACGAAGTGAAAACGATATCCGAAAAGGACTCTTGTCCAAAACGATAGGTCGCGGGTACTAAGGCTCAACGAGTCGTTCTTATGGCTCCACCAACAAACCCGATGAGGTCAAATCTGTCGAATCATCCAAGAAGAGTAACCCTCAAAGGAAATTCACCAACCTTGGCGACACAAATTCCAATGCCTTGGAAAGAATGATACAACAAGGCAAAATTCGACCCATAGGACCTACACCTGACCCGGAAAAGAAAGGTAGGCTCTGGGATGGAGACGCTTACTGCGAATATCATAGAGGCAAAGGACACGATACAGAGCAATGCTACAAGTTGAAACATGTCATTCAAGATATGATACAGGATGGTCGCCTACCCATCCCTCTTGGGAGCAAGCCTAACTATCCTCTTAAAGTTCTAACGATTATAGATGAAGAATCCACCTTGGATTGTTCACACCTCATCTCCCCAGTGGAAGAAGAAATCCATATGTTGGAAAGTGAAAAAGAGATGTTCAAGAAAGGACCAGAAGACAACAAATTCAGACTAGAATCGGAGTCGAAGTCAGAGTCTGAGTTTGAAATCTCTATAGGGTCTTCTCCTGCTGTCACCCCATCCCTCTGTTTCTCCTAGCTTAGTGTCAAATAGTAACATAGCTCGAGGTATGTCCTAGCAACCGTTTGTATTCACTATATTACCATTCATTAATAAATAGGACCATCCTTGTCCTCTTTTAGTTACAAATGAGCACATGTACTTTTTATTAGTCATTTGTTCTACGTTTTACCCTTAACTAGTGGAATAAACTTGAAATACTTTAGGTCGTTTCTCTTTAGTGTTGATCATTCGACCTCATAGAATAAGTCTGAACGAGGGCATGCATTTACCACCTTGTCCATATCTTGTAGTGTGAAAATTCCTTGATCGCCGTGTCTCTATGTGACCTTTAGGTTTGGAGACCCCATCTTTCTACCTGATTCGTCAGATCCTATATGACTACCAAAAATTGCATCCAATGCCAAACATTTTGATATCCCCACCGGAAGATCAAAACAATTTTTAGTGCAATCATGCCTAAACTCTCACAAATTCAAACCAAAACCAAAAAAAATTCCCAACCACCCCAAATCAAAAGTCTCAAATATCCATAAATTCACGAGACAAACAAAAGTCGAATAAATCCAAATCCAAAAAAAAAGAAGAGAAGAAAATTCCAATCAAACAAGTTCAAATCAAACCAACAAATCCAGCCAATCCAACAAAGTGTCAACAGACCAAAAACGGTCCAAAAACGGTCCAAAAACGGTCCAACAACTTCAGTCCAACGACGACTTTAAAGCCCAAAAACACCCCAGCAAGAGTCTCGAGCATTTTCAAAAACGCACGAGACAAAACTAAAATATCTCTCCAGTAAAAAAGATCCCGAACAAAACAAAATTTCTCAGATAGTCAAATTTCAGACGAATCGACTCACAGTTACTTTGTCTCCATGCCTTCTGGGATGATCCTTTCATTCATCTAGGTGAGTGAGAGAGATAACACAGATCTCCAGTGTCTTCTAGCCCCATAGAACCTCTAACTCCAGTCTGTCTCTTATCACCCTCGTTTAGCATTTAAGAATTCGACAGATGTACACTAGGCTTATACGGTAACAAAAGTATTTTATTTCTATAGCATTAGTTTCGCATAATTTGTCGTGCTTGTTACTATGAAAAGGGCAGAACTCGTCCAAATTCTCAAGAACAAACAAAGTAACGCGTCTTGCGTATCCCATGTGCCGCTCGTGCGACATGAAATAAAATCGGCCCTTAGCCAGTTAAGATTGAACGTCACTATGCTCTTGCATTTTGACATTTGGATATCACCATATCATCGAAATCCTCAGCTTCTGACCATGTCAAGCCTAATCACGTGCCAAGACACCTTAGACTAATATCAACCTTAAATTTCCTAATCCTCTTTGGGTCCGAGATACAGGTCGATATTTCCGCCACATGAGCATACTTATTCAGGAGACTCATTTCACTCCTCTTTCTTTCCAAATTTTAAACAAATATACATTTCTTCATTTTCAAAACCGTGTCTTTCAATCCAATCTTTCGTTTTACGTCAGTTTAGAACACCAACGTGCAAACATGTAATTTGTGTGATTTCTATGTGATGTGATTTTCGCCAGCATAACGGCAAAACCGTCGTCTACCAAACCTGTTTTGTTTTCAGACTAACCTGCAGGGGGAGAAAACACTCAGCATCAGAAACACTCAGGCCATCAAATACAACCAAAAGAGGCATGTACATCAAAATGTTGGCTCTCGCCCAAGATAGAGTCAAAATCCAAAATCTGGGGGCTCTCGCCCAAAACAAAAACTCAGAAACTGGGGCCCTCAACAAAACTAAAGTCAAACCAAACACAAAGCCAAAGCCAAAGCCAAAGCCAAAGCAAAATTCAAAGGAAAAACAAAGCCAAAGCCAAAACAAAAGTCAAACCAAAAACAAAGCCAAACCCAAAAAAAACCAAGCAAAAGCCAAATTCACAATCCAAAGTCCAAAATCCAAAACTGGGGGCTCTCGCTCGAGACAAAATCAAAAATGTGCAAAAACAAGCCAAAATATCCAAAATCTACAAGCAAAACAAGACAAACTAATCCTCATAAACAAACCCAGCTAGAATCTCGAGATCGATTATCTCAGTGTCTCTATACTCTAGCTCCCTCAACAAACAGGCTATCTCCTCCCAGGACTATGCCAGCCCGCTCTCTAGGCTCTCCGCAAAGAATTGCCTTATTTCAGTTATCTCATCTCAAAATACAACCAAATGAACAAGGAACGAGAGGCTCATACCTGTCGATCCCGGCCACCTACGTGTGTCTAAAGGGCTGTAGCCCTCCGCCGATTTGCCACCCTCCATGACGCTACGTGCCGAGATAGTGCCACCTACATTCATATGCAATAGCGAAAAATTGGAAAATTGCACTCCAGCACCTCGACGTAAGCTACGGGCTTGATGCCTGCCACTTCGATCTCCTACAGATATCGTAAGAAGAACCCTGTCTCTTATGTCCCTCAATGCTAGTCATTTCAAGCAATCCTCAGCGATTTCAGTAACGTCAAGCAATCCTCCGCAATTTCAGCAACGTCAAACAATCCTCAGCGATTTTAACATCAAACAAATCTCAAGCGATTTCAGCAACGTCAAGCAATCCTCAGCGGTTACAACCGAGCAAGCAATCCCCAGCGGTTTTAACATTTCAAGCAATCCTCAGCGATTTCAGCAACGTCAAGCAATCCTCAAGCGATTTCAGCATGTCTAGCAAACCTCAAGCGATTTCAGCAACGTCAAGCAATCCCCAGTGGTTTCTGCACGTCAAGCAATCCTCAGCGGTTGCAACCGAGCAAACAATCCCCAGAGGTTTCATCATTTCATGCAATCCTCAGCGATTTCAGCAACGTCAAGCAATCCTCAGCGATTTCAGCAACGTCACACAATCCTCAGCGAATTCAAGCAATGCGAAGCAATTTTTCAAGCAGTTCCGAGTAACCTCTAGCAGAGCTCAACTTAGGAGTTTGGTTATTACAAGTTTGTTGCTTGTAGGCCCAAATCCTTTTCAATATATATCTTTCTCCAACAAGAATTCGCCTGAAGACAAACGCAAGAAAATTCTCATCACTTGCCCCTTCAACAACGGGAAGATTCTCACATACAACGGCTGGCAAGCCTCATCACGCGCCTACTCAACGGCTGGCGAGCCTCATTACATACACCCTTCCTGCAACAGAATTGTACTTCAACATGTATTTCCCTATCAAGAGTCCGCCTGAAGACAGACACAGACAGATTTTCACGTACCCTCTATTCCAACGAGAGTCTGCCTGAGGACAGGCGCATGAAGATTTTTACAACGTGCCCTTACAACAGCTGGCGAGCCTTATTACGCACCTCTTTCAGCAGCTGACAAGCTTCACCACGCCCCCTTTCCCAACCGAGAGTTCACCTTAAGACAGAGAAAGGCCGATTCTCACACAGGATATTATCCCCAGCGGCTGGCGAGCCTCATTACGCACCTTATTCCCAGCGGTTAGCAAGCTTCATCACGCGCCCTTCCAGCGGCTGGCAAGCTTCATCACGCACTCTTTCAACGGCTGGCGAGCTTCACTACAGACCCAATGCTACGGCTGGCGAGCCTCACATCGCAACCTCATAAGAAGATTCTCAGGTATGACTCTTTCTTATGGCTGGCGAGCTTTCACACGTAGTCTAATGGACTTTAAACGACCCTCCCCGATAGTCGATAGACTTTGAAATGTTCCTGACAACATGTCCTTGGTTCAGACTCCTTGAACCACCTCGTGTCGCCATAGTCGTCAGGTTGTAATCTTTGATTAACCTATTGGCTATACTTTGACTTTTGCCTTGTCCAAGCCTCAGTCAAAGTGGGGGCTATGTAGATACCTCGAATCTACACCTTCCGCCAACCACCCAGTGATGATTGGGCCGCATGTTTGGTATAACAAAACGATTTATGACAATCCGTAAGTTTATCATCAAGTGATAGCTCAAACACTATTGTCTACCCCTTGGTTGTCATCTACGTGCCGATACGGTCGTTTTGACAGTTATTAGAGTCATTTTGGAGTCCGGGTCAAAACCCGCTTCTCTATAAACCGTCTTTTGAAACCGTGTCTAAACGCTCGAGAATATTCCAGCTATTTTAATATTTTAAAACTTATCCTTTCTCGGTAAAATATATTCATATTTTATTTAGAAGAGTATTCGAAATCTACCGCAATTCCCATAAAGAAACGTGGAAATCTTTCTTTCAAAGTAGGAAACTGCTCAAGAAATAACGCAGCAAGAGCTGCGGCTCTTCCAAGAGTCGCAGTGCCTGCTACGCCTCTTCCCCAGCTTGTTTTGCCTGTTTCCGGAATATTTTCTATATTTCTTTCCATGTTCGAGTTATTCCAAAACTCTTCGGATTTCTTCCTATATAAGGAGAGGTTCGTGCACACTTTCAAGGCACGCGAGTGCTCCGCCCCTTGTTTCTCTCTCTTTGCATTCTAGACCTTCTCTAAGCATTTTGACAACTACGTGCTTCATCAATCGACCACGTAAGCTCAGATCCTTGTGGGTACCTGACACGTTATTGCATTGACCTACCAATTTGACCAACTCAACAATAATCAATCTTAACTAATCGATCGTTCCTCTTACGAGGGCACTTTCTTTACATTCGAGTCGAGCTGTCGCTAAATAGATAACTTTAGTTCATATCTCGTTTCGTCACCATGTAAGTCTGAGCGCGTTTAATCCCATCTTTCGTATTTTATTTATTTCATCTAATGTAAGATTCATGTCAGATTTATGCTCAAACCTTTTCAAAACCTTTACTAGTTTTTATTATTTCTTATAAATCATCTTTCATCATAATGTCATATTTAGACAGTTTGTCTTGACTTGGATCCCTAATAATAATTACTAGTGGGTTTTTGTCATCTATCAAATTGTGTCTTTAGAGGTTAGATTTGTTCATATCAAATCTCTAGATTCATCTTTAAAATAGTTAGTGTAATTAATACGACTTAAATCACTTAAATTCGACTTGCAGATCATTAATAAACCGTAAATAACCAACAAACACTAACTGTTTGCGATTCTGGCTTCACAGCCAGAACCCAACTTAGAGAAAGACACAAGGTCTTATGCGCTTCTTCTAGAGGACACATGACCTGCTGCGCCTGTTCCGGGCTGGTTTCTGTCTCTGAACTTCCTTTTTTGCTTTGACGTAGTTTAATTAGGTAATAAATCGACTATTATTCGTATTATCGCTCCTAATATGATTCGTCTTAGTTTTATTTATTTTCTTTCTTTAAATTAATCTTTCAAACATATTTCCGATATAGATCCCGTAATCGTTGTAATCAATTGTAATATTTATTTTATAGTTTTATTTAATCATTGTATTGTATGATTCATTGTGTGATTTAATTATCTTCTCATATGCAATCAATCCTAAATCCTATTCCGACATAATTAACTGCTAAATTACATGTTCAACCGGCATAATCTAAGCTCACATGCTAGGATTAAAACAAGATGTTGCATTGCATGCCTTTAACCGACAACAAAATTGATAAAAGAAGAGTTTCCTTAATCATTAGTAGAGGCCGCTATCGAGGCGGGGGGGATTAGGTGTTCGATCAAAAAAAATTCCTAATACGTACCCTCATTACTCACTCCAGATCTCTGTGAACATCCGTGTTCATTGGCATCCACGATTGTCATTCTAGACATAGAATGCTAAGTGTAACGAGTTCTTAGTGTTCATGTTATCACTTTGTGTCTTGACATAAGATAAAGTATTCGAACGGTTCCAACTTCCCACAAAAGTTGGTGACGACTCCACAAATGCGTGTTTTCACGCTTTTTCCTCGTTTCTCCAGCCGTGGTAACCCGTGCACCACAGTTTAGAAAGGATCGCGAAACCCGTGTATCACATTTAGCCGACTTTGTGGCTGATTTCAGTGCAAAATTAAAACCTAACCTAGCTAAAGAAGTACTCAAACTAGACACCCCAGAAGCAGACCAGGAGTGAGTCCTATACATTGATGGGGCAACAAACATGAGAGAAACTGGCCTGGGTTTAGTACTTAAATCGACACAAGGGGATATGATAGCACATGCCATAAGTTGTGAGTTCAAGGCGACAAACAATGAAGCTGAATGAGAAGCCTTAATAATTGGGCTAAAGGTAAGCATCGACCTCGGTCTATAAAACCTAAAGGTAAAAACTAACTCACTCCTTATTAGAAATCAAATAAAGGGAATTTATGCTGCAAAGGATTCAAAAATAATATCATATCTAGAAATTGCAAAGGAGCTTTGTAATAAAATTCATTTATTCAATATTGATCAAATCCCACAAGATTTGAACACCCAAGTTGATGCACTGACCAGCCTAGGGTCAAATTTCAGTCCCGCTGAGTTTGACAAGATCCATAGTATTCACATACTTGAACCAGCTATCAATAAAACCAGCACAGTATGCCACATTACCGTCCACTCAAATTCTTCGACCAAGCCTTACTATCACAGGTTCCTATGAGGCATAATTCCTCAGAATAGCCACGAGGCTAGGGCATTTAAAAATAGAGCTTCTACTTACACCATCATCAATAACACACTATTTAAAAAGTCATAGACTGGACCCTACCTACGATGCCTAGAACCAGATGAAGCTGAACAAATTATCCAGGATATACAAGATGGACATTACGCCAATCACAAAGAAGGAAGGAGCCTGGCAAGCGAAGTCCTCCAAATTGGCTATTTTTGGCCAACTCAGAGGGCTGATTGCATGGCATGCAACTCAAAATGCGAAGCCTGTCAATTAAATTTCCCGTTCATCCATCAGCCATCTGAGTATTTAACTCAATATCACGTCGTTGGCCATCCAGCAAATAGGGAATATACATTGTAGGCAATCTACCTCAAGCACCAGGACATAAAGTATTCATGCTGGCAATGACATAATACTTTTCCAAATGGATCGAAGCAAATTCGTTCATACAAACCAAAGAAAAGGATTTCATAGCATATGTCAAAAGAAACATAATATGCCGATATGTAATTCTCGCGGAAATAGTTTGTGATAATGGCACACAATTTGTTGGCAAATAGACAAGAACCTTTTGTGCACAGTGGAATATAAAGTTGGTGACATCGAAGCCATGCTACCCAAAAGTCAATGGCTAGGCAGACTCCAGCAATAAAGTCGTGATTAATTGCTTAAAAAAGAAATAGGAAAGTAAAAAAGGAAGATGGGCTGAAGAGCTCCCCTTAGTCCTCTAGGCTGACATGACTATACCAAAGACATCCACTAGTCAGACCCCATACTCTCTGGTCTATTGATGTGAGGCAGTAATCCCTGCAGAATTACACATGCCAACTTGAAGGAGTAGCCTAAACACTATTGAATAAAACAAACCCCTGATGCAGGACAACCTGGTCCTAATTGAAGAGCTAAAGGACGCAGCTAAAATTCGCTTAGCCTCTTACCAACAAAGTGTAGCCATTAGTTACAACAAAAATGTGAACATCAGGTCATCAAAGAAGGAGAATTGGTCCTACGAAAAGTCCTCCCCAATACAAAAGACAAATTTGCAGGCAAGTTAGCCCCTGTATGTGAAGGAACCTACCTAATTTACTCGATAGTTGGTCAGGGCGCTTACAGGTTACAAACGTTGGAGGGTGATCCATACCACGAGCATGGAACGTCGCTCATTTAAAGCTATTTCATGTATAAAAAAATTGATTTACAAAACTAAAAACGAGGTAAATAACTGATAGCCTGTTAGTATCGACTTGCATTTCTTCTATGTGTTTGTAATTGTCATACAATGAATAAAATATGTCATGTGCTTGATGTTATGAGTGCTTTTTCTTAACTCCTTTTTTTTATAGCAAATAACTTAATCTATCTTTCTACTTAAATCCTAAACGCTTGTTTTTACATCCTTCATAGATTTGTTATACTTTTCTTTTAAAACAGACATTTGGGATTAAGGACCACCCCATCTATCAAATAAAACAAATCGACAAAAAGAACAATTCATCTCATAATCTTGTCGCGAAAAAACAAATACAAAAACTGAGCTCAGTCAAAATAAACGAGTAGAATGGTGAAAGATCCGGACCACTCGTTCTAAAAGCCCTCATGATAGGCATAAATATAGCCCTCCAGAGAGGTCAAAGGTCATAAGCCCCCATACAGGCAACGACCTTCATACAGATAAAATAATCCGAGAAAAACATAAACATAAAACAAACAAGCCACATTATCCGTTGAGCAAAATCCTTCCTCATTAGGCACATTATTTTCCGAAAGTACTACCAAATTATTTGTCCAGGGACATCCCCCTTTGATATGCCAAACCTAAAAAACCAAAAACCCCCTGGACAAGAAGAAACCCAATCCAAAAAGATATCTATCGTGCTTTAGAAATAGAGGTAGACCCAACACTCTCAGCCAACACCTCATCATCACCATCACCACCATTGGCCTTAGAGGCAGAAGAATCCACTTCCTCAGTTTGCTGGAGCTTGTAAAACTCAGGATATGTAGCATCCAAGTTAGACTCTTCCTCGTTAGGATCCTAGTAAGGCCTAACCTAAACAGGCTCCCTCATCTTGTCAACCCTACCCTTACAAAAAAATTACAAGGCTGCATCATTGAACCGACCTTGAACCTCATTCCTCTCTACGGCAAGGTCTTCATTCCTTCAAAGAATCTCCTTAAAAACTTGTTTCTCGCCTTGAAGCTCAGCCTTAGTACTAGCTAGCTCAACCTTAGCCGCATCCAACACAGCCCGCATAGACTTAACAGAGTTCTGAGCACACGCCAGTGACAGGCAAAAACGTACACCTATCAAAGATAACCATCAAGCCCGAACTAATGCAGTAAGGGAAGTCGAGATCATATCCACATGGAGACTTAAGAATTCTATTTGCTAATATAAAGTCCGTCTAAGTAACTAATTAGGGGGTTTTGTTGATTTATAAAAAACTAATAATAATTAAAATAAAGAGCAAGAGAAATAAATTCAAGAGACATATAAGGGAAAAGAACTAGGACATCGGTTCACCATGGATTATCTATGGTCAAAGATAGGATCAAAGGTCAGTATCAATTACCGGTCTATAGGGCAGTGAAAAGGTCCTCTCGGATCGCTATTCCCCCTATAACGCTTCTAGCGGGCTATCGCAACTTACTAGGGCTTTCTAATGTGTTTGACAGGTCTAACCCTTACCAGGCTTTCGATTGTAGGTCAGGGTTTACTAAATCAAGTAATCAATTACGTCGACTTAATCAGTTAAATGTCACAATTAACAACATAGACCTATTACATCAACTAATCTAATAACCCAATTAATACCTTCTCAATCCATAACTTGTAATGAAATATCAGCTCCGTCAGACAACTTAGTCGATTGACTGAGATTTTCAGTCGATCGACTGTGATTTTCAGTCAATAAACTAAGTTCAGCATCTTCAACATCAACTTCAAGAGTTTTAGTCGATCGACTGACATATCCTGACGATCGACTATCACGTCCAGCCGATCGACTACTGCCTTCAGTCGATCGACTAAGATTAGCTGTTCTTACATCACCTTGGCCAGTTTTAGTCGATCGAGCAACACAACCTAATCGAACTAGTATCCTTTTCATCACACTCCTCTTTAGCATTGATATCCAAGTTTTCAATTAGAACCTCCTCGCTGAATCTAGGCACCTCTGGTCCGTCATAAATAAACCTACTTCTAAGTTTGATAGCATTAACGGTCTCATGAGGTTTATTTGGCTGAGAGGGTAATACACCTGGTTGCCTAGTAGACTGTTTAGATGCTAATTGCGCCATCTGAGTCTCTAGCATCTTCTTGTTCATTGTTATGGTACTGAACCATAAAGGATTGCATCATCGACTTCAACTCAGCGGTTTCACTTAGGACAATAGGCGGATTAGATGATGGAGGAGAAAATGATGGGGATTTTTTAAAGCCTTGTTGTTGATAACGATGTGGTGGAATGACATAAGTTTGTTGTTGGAGCGGTGAAGTAGGATTCAACACATTTAGACTCGACCACTTGAGGTTTGGATGTACCCCACTCTAATCATTATAAAAGGAGATGCCTTGCTTATAGTTCTATAAAGCAAGCACTTGCTCCTTCTTAGTCATGCACTCTGCATAATGTCCCTCTAGTCTGGATATATCACAAATAATAGTTTTATGTTGCGTCATATTATGTACCGTCTGCTGGCTACCTGAAGCTTGCCTTACCTCTAATTTATCAAATATGGCATTCATAGTTTCCAAATGTGCAACAATGGCACTATTGTCACTACCCTTATTGGAGCGCACAGTGCCCCTCAAATTCCCATACTCTGCTGTGTTAGTAGCCATTTCATCGATAATGTTTCAACCTTTATCATCATCAATATTCTTCTGGAATCTTCCATTTGCTGTGGAGTCAAGGATAGCCTTATGATCAACATACACCCCATTGTAAAATTGGTTGCACAGGGCAGTGAAAAAGGTCCTCTCGGTCCGCTATTCCCCCTAGAATGCTTCTAGTGGGCTCTCACAACTTACTAGGGCACTCTAATGCGTGTGACAGGTCTAACTCTTACCAAGCTTTCAATCTTAGGTCGGGGTTTACCAAATCAATTAATCAATTACGTGATTTTTGAAGTGGTTCAGTTTCACAAATCGAAACCTACGTCCACTATTATCGATTAATAATCTTTAGTACCTTTCTCCGAATTACAAAAATTATCAACCCACTCGTATAATCAACTATGATTATAACTCAAGGTGAGTATCGCTAAATACACTATACTATCTTACGTTAATAAGAAAGTACAATATAACTCACAAGAATTCTCGTTAAAGAATAAGTAAGATTATGTGATGTACTATTAACCAATAACGTATTTCACGCAAGCGATTGATAATAATTGATGCACGACTTTTTTGAAAAACAAGCACTAAAAATAATAATAAATTGCTCAAAGTTTGCTTTAAAATCAATTTATAAAATTCTCTCAATGTATGTAAAAGTCGTTGTGGAATGATTGAGATGGAAGAAGTATTTACAGTAGAAGCATAGGTGATATAAAATCTAAAACCCTAACTTTAACTTTAGGAAAGATTTTTATCTTTAATACCTCAAAATATTATTTCTTCATCTATTAGAAAGATATTTATCTTTAATATCTCAAAGTATTGTTGTAAAGATATTATTAGAATCCTAGGTTGATGTATACAAGGAAATGTGCCATAGAGGTCGAAATCCTTATCACACGAAACCCTAGGTGTTTAACTATGAGCACGCAACCCTAGGAGGCACAAACCCTAGGTTTCACGAAACCCTAGGTGGCACAACCATTAGGTGGGCTTATTAGATTAACAACAAATTGAGATAGAATATATTAGAAATCCAAGGTAGCATGACAACTCATAAGTTCTATTATTAACCAATATAATTTCATAAATACATCATCTATTAAAACTTTTGATAAATATAAAAATACTCTTTCTCTTTTTGAAAATATTTAAAATATTTATTTCCAAAATCATGCATAACCTTTATCATCCAAAGTTATAGGTTAAAGCTATAACTTTGAACTTTAGTATGTAAAGTTATAAGTGAATCATAACTTTACAAACTTAAAATCACTCTAATGGAATAGTTACGAATGACGACCTCTACTATCTAATCTTCACACAGATCTTTAGTATACAGATCATCTATTCATCTTGATCACAAAGACCCTCCATCTTGAGTCTTGTGTTATTTAAAGTAGATCTTGCTTGAATTGTTTCTTCAATGTTATAACCAAGGTAGCTATAACTTTGCATACAAACCTCAAAGTTATACCCTAAGCTCCTATAACTTTGTCTGACAGAATGCTTCCAAGTTATGCCTTAAGCTCCTATAACTTTGATCTTCTTTCTTGTAATTGTTGTTACATATGATAAGACTAAAGCACACAATTACATGCATATGATATATCAATTAAAGCACATTATCAAGTATATACATGTCATTATCAATACCATAAAACAGGTCCAACAAATTCCCCCATTTTGATGATGACCAGTCTGCTATGATTTTTATTATGAATGTGACTAAGTATGGTTCTCCCTCAACAAAATACTACCAAAGTTATAGTAACGTTGATCGCAAGAACATAACAACCTAGCCAAAGTTACAACTTTAAAGTCTTTAAGAGATAACGAGTCTTGACAAGGAGCAAGCTTAAGCAAAGACTCAAATCATATCATTTCTTTCCCCTCTTGGTATCATTGAAAAGACAAGAACAAGGATATAAAATTACTAGAATAACATACTACAAGGCAAGAAATATATATATTTAAAATACGTAATAATTAACGATTCATAGCAAGCAAAATCAAGTACGAAATGTTAATTGAACTACAAACCACAATTAAAAGTGTTAGTTTCCAATGGGCCGAATAGAGTGTAAGCCAAAATGGGCCAAATGGACAATAGGATAAGTAGTTTAAGAACAAACAAAGGAAGACCAGAAAAATCAAGGCAAATCGGGTTGGCGAATGATATTGGGGTCGATATAGTCGGGTCAGGTACGCTACTCAAGGGTGGAAAGCCGATCAAAGCACTTCTTCACATGATTGGCTTGTGTGGTAAGGCATGAATCAAAGTTCTGAACCTTGATGGATAGAGCCTCCGTCGCATCATAAATGGTGTGCATTCCATGACGCATTTCTGCACCACTCTTCACCAAAGCACCTCCTTGGCTAACCAAGAATTGCATCTGATCCCGTTGCCTAAATAACTCTTGTCGAATATCGACAACATTCCTCTCAATTTTAGCAAGGCAACCATCGACTCCCGTCATCCAAACCCTCAACTCATCACTCACACCCGACCCACCATGGTCACGAGTTGAGCTAGTACTCCCTAAAGCCACGGTTTTGAGTACCTTATCAACAACCGCATCGATTTTCTTGTCTTGCGGCAGTTCTAAGTAAGCGTGCTTGATTTCATTCGTTCTCTTCCATCAAGGCGCTCTGTAAAACCCGGAAATGTACCCTATTTTTCTAGTAGAAATATTTTACGAAAGCTTTTCAGTAAATTTAAGTTTTAAATTAGAATTTTAAGTTCCGAGTCGAATTTAGAATTTCCGAGTTCGTATTTGGAATTTCTGCGAGATTTCATGAAAATCCCATCTTAAGACGAGTTTGACTTTTCTTGACTTTTGAGTCGGGTTTGACTTTCTTGACTTTGAAACCGTCTTTGACTTTTCCTTCATAACTCACTACTCCCTCCCTTAACCTAATTTTTCATTCAACACAAAATCAAGCACAAAACCCTTTCTTCTTCCTTAAGAAACTTTCCCTCTTTGAATATCGATCTTTGATTCGTCGTAACTTCTTCGTTATTTGATAGAATTTACGTAAGTTCGTCTTATTATTCTTCCCTAACCTTCCTCTATCCGTATTGATATTAAAAGTATCATCTTTCTCGCTTTTCAAGCTTTCCGTCTTTCTCAAGATGAACTTTATTCATCTTTTTACGATCTATTTGTAGGTGGCGACCTCCAAGATCCCGACAAAGACTATTTCCTTATAGAAGAGGAGCTTGACGACTAGTAGAGACGCTTAAAGGTAACGGTGAAGGGTTACTCGGTATCACTTACGTGTTTTACATGTTATATGCTAGAAAATCGTATTAGATTACGATTAGGAAGATTAGAAACCATGCTATGATTAGTAAATGATGTTATATGATGAATATTGATGATATATATTGATTGTTGATGATTATTAGAAGTATATATAAGTTTTGGATTGAATTGGTTAAGCTTTGGAAGCTCACGGATGAAGGGGTGTTCCCAGCCGGTCGACCGGCCGCCGGTCTGACCACCGGCTGAGAACACTTCAGTAACTCATTTGGAAACTTGGTTTTTGCATGAAGAGGTGCTCCAGGCCGGCCCACCGGCCACCGGTCCATCCACCGGCCTGGAACACATCAGTATGGGAAGTTTTGATTTTGGTGTGATGTTCTGTGCCGGTCGACCGGCCGCCGGTCCACTGACCGGCCCAGACCTCTTTTCTCTGTTTTTGGGTTTTGCCTTCTGTTCTGAGCCGGCCCACCGGCCACCGGTCCCTGCCCGGCCTGGAAACACGGCTGTGTGTTTTCTTTACTTATAAAACTCGTAATTTATAATAGTTCGCATGATCCGTTTACCGTATAATTTTACGTAATGTCTTATAATATTCATGTTTTGGATAGTGAATCTTTCGCATGTATCACATGTTTTGTGACGGTTTTGAGATGTTCCCACTTTGAGTCGGTTTTTACAAATGGAGTCGTTTGAGCACTATTTGTATTGTGTTTGTATTCTCATTCCCTTGGCTAACCCCCCCCAGTTACGTAAGGCGGGAATGTCGGAACGGAGAGGTATCCTACTGCTTAAATGCATGTGTTAGTGGGCATACGACGACGTTGTTGGGAGTTGAACGCTATGCGTTGATCGACCCGGCCGTCAAATGTTGTGTACTTGCGAGGTGGTGTTATTTGCATGTAGCGTACCGCTTGTTATGAGGCTTGAGCTCTTTTCCGCCTCTTTCGTGATTGATCTACCGAATTTGGGGTACTCGGCGTCTATAATTGACCGAGTCTTGGATGCGAAACGTCATCGCATGTCGAATCGGAAAATGGTTTATTCGAGATTCTGGCCAGATTAGACTAGGACCGGATATTTATTATCGTCGTGTACCAGGAGGAAATTAGTCTACATATCGAAATGTAGCATGTGTATGAGTTCAGGGAAATGTCATCCGTGGATGCCTTTATCATTCTTGCTGGGACACGATGCTAGTGCGTTTCATTTACCGTGAGAGTTGTCGTCTTGTGTCGTTTTTTGAATGCGTGATTTCATGATATTATTCATGGTCATTGCATGATTTGGCACCGTCATTGTCTTGGTTCGTGAATGGATGATAATATGTTGGATTTTGTGTGATCATCGCATGACTTGACTGGTTTGTCTGTCGAGTCTCAATCTTATCAATCTTATACCGCTAACGGTGAGATGCAAGCCCTAGTGAGCGTATTCGATTGCCTAAGAGTGTCTTTCCGAGTCTTTGAATAAACATGATGGTTACGGATTGGATTTCCACATGATCTTATCATTTTCTATAGAATTGCCTATCTAATCTTATCGCAACTCACATGTATATATATATGTATGCATGCTTTACTTTCGTATTACCTTATATGTACGTTTGATGTGATATGGCTGTGAGAACCCGGAGTTACTCCCCACTGACTGTGGCATTCATGTTTTTCATGGATGAACAGGTTGCTTGCTATGGATGACTTTTTGGATACGATATTTTGGGGTTCGGGTGTGAGCTTGCGTGCGTTGTCCCTGGAAGTTCACCTCTAGACGATAGTAGCTAGTTTTGGTTAAACACTTGTTCTTTGCTAACATTTTAAGAGACCCCGTCTCTTTCTTGTATATTCCGTACTTAGTTTGTAATATTTTGACACACCTCGTGTTATATATATATCTTGCATGTTTAAAATTTTTTAAAATACCGTATTTCCGCATATTATTTCACATGCTTGTATGTTTTATATTTCCGCATTCGCGAGGGTTGTCACACGCTCCATAACCTTCCCCATCAAAAAATCCAATTTTGATTTAATACCCGAAAAATGAACAACATTCGGTTTAACATCAACCGAACCACCTTTGACAGAAAAGCCAATTCCGGACCCAATGCCTTCATTTTCATGAATTTCAAGAAAGTATCATTAATATCATCTTCCAAATGACGCAATAACTAGTTGAATCAATGACCCCTTTAGTCTCAATAACCCGAGACACCCACATTCCATAGGGTAAGTCTAGGGTCGTGTACACCTTATCTTCGGTCACCGAAAAACTAGTTTGAGAAATTCGAGAAAAAACAAAGAAAGCAAGGTTGACACGGTAACCTTCTAGCCAATTCTTAACTACCAACATCTCATAACATGCAACCTTATCCCATCCACCCTGACGTGGAACCACCGTATTCCATAAAAAATTTAAAAGAAATTTCAATTTTGGGGATAAATACCCCGCCAACACAGAACTCGACAATGTAGCCCGATCATCAAAATAACGCTTAACATCCAGTTTAGCCGTATCCGACAGCTCTTCCCACGACGTACTTGGGTCTATTTTGACTTCATCATCAGGAACCAAAAACAGAGTAGAAAAGTCGTCAATAGAAACCGAAATTTCTCGGGCATTCACCACGGCATGTAAGACTCCTGATTTCGAAGAAACAGAATCGAAAAGTTGAATTATCTTGATGGGATAGATAGGACCCGAAAATCGAGACGCTTGCTCCCATTCTTGAAATTTCAAGAAGTCGTTGAAGAAAGTTAAAGCTTGATAATTTTCACATCAGACCTTTGGAAAACTCCGGCCACCATGAATACCATAATTTGCAACCCGATTAACCAATTTCCGTTCTTCCTTTATTAATCAAATTTTGTCATGTCCAGATGTCGTTTCTTGAGGGAGAAATTAGTGGAACAGAGGGCGTTTTGTCCCTTCAATTACTATGTCTTCAGTAGTATCCTCTTGTATCCTATTCTTCCCCTTATTTAACCGACGCCTTTTTGTACCTTCAAGCACCGAACCCGACTCGGTGTGGGTCAAATTGGGTGATTTTTGGTTGGGTTGTGGTGATGGATTGGTAGACATGCGAGGTGTTTGAGTTTTGGAGTTTGGGGTGTTGGTGTTTTTAGTAGTGGACCGTGTGGAAGCCATTGATGATAGCTTGGTTTTGTTTTTTTTGTTTTTTTTTTGTGTAGAAGGAGGAAGGTGGAGTTGGTGATGTGTGTTGATGGTGATAGTGATAAGTAATTATGAAGGGTAGTGTTGGGATTTGAGTTTTGTAGGGTAGGCACGTGAAGTGCCGGCTCTATCCCTCTTTTTCCTTTTTTTTTGTTTTTGAATTTGGGTAGGATAGTAAAAGAAATCTAGGGTAAATAGAGGGTAGATTTGGTAAGGATAGGATTAGGTAAATAAAAGATATGGTGGAATACTATACTTGACAATTTCGGCCAAGATGAATATCATGGGTAGAATTTTGGGTTAATTAGGAAAGTGAATAAGATATATTTTTGGCAAATATATGGTCCATAATTCAATATCCATAAAATACTTGATATGAAAGATAATCACGTAAAATATATAATATTAAGCACAAATATACTAGCAATGGAATACACGGACAGAGTCATATAATCTCGTCTTATTCTAACCAGTCACGCAGGTTCGTAAAATAAATATGACGAATTTAATTGCTACCGGTTAAACCAATTTCCAACCGTAAAATCTCAAAACGTCGTCTCGCTAACGCCTTTGTTAAAATTCCAGCCCATTGATTTTCAGTACTACAAAATTCTAGTTTAATGTTGCCCTTTTCTACATGGTCGCATAAAAAATGATGTCTAATGTCTATATGTTTAGTACGAGAATGTTGAGCTGTATTCTTAGAAATAATAATCGTACTCGTATTATCACAAAATATAGGCATACAACCAACATTTATTCCATAATCACAAAGTTGTTGCTTTAACCAAAGTAACTGAGAGCATACCAGTCCTGCAGCTATATATTCGGCTTCAGCAGTAGATAATGCAACTGAATTTTTCTTCCTTTAGCCTCAATTTATAATGCATGGTCCAACAAACGTAGCGAATACAGATGTATTTTTTCTATCTTAGGAACACCCTGCATAATCTGCATCATTTTCGTCTAAGGTCAACTTTTTATCAGTTACCATAGGTGTGTCCATTGGATGAGCGTTCTCCATACCAAATTTCCTGATTAGCTCCTTGACATATTTCTGTTGGTGAATCTTTATACCTTCCTTAGTTTGTTGAATTTGCAATCCTCAGAAGAATTTCAATTCTCCCATCATGCTAATTTTAAACTCTAAGGTCATTAAATCTGAAAAGTACTTGCACAATTTATTGTTAGTAGAACCAAAAATAATATCGTCTACATAAATTTGAGCAACAAGTAAATCAGAACCCTTTGATTTTAGATATAGGGTTTTGTCGACAAATCCTCTTTTAAAACTGTTTTGTAATAGAAATTTTGACAATCTGTCGTACACTGCCCTAGGCGCTTGTTTCAAACCATATAAAGCTTCATCTAGTTTAAAAACATGGTTTTGAAATTTGCTATTCAAAAATCCGGGAGGTTTTTCAACAAAAACCTCTTCTTCCAAATATCTGTTAAGAAAAAAAGTCTTAACGTCTATTTGGTACAGTTTCATTCCTTTATGAGCTGCGAAGGCGATAAGCAGACGAATAGCTTCAAGTCTTGGTATAGGTGAAAAGGTCTCGTCATAATCGATCCCTTCATGTTGATTATATCCTTGAACGACCAATCGAGCCTTATTTCCAACTATAACTCCTGAGTCATCCAATTTATTTCTGAATACCCATCAAGTACCAATCACAGTTCGATTTTTAGGTCGTGGCACTGGATGCCAAACTTTATTACGTTCGAACTGTTGAAGCTCTTCTTACATTGCCACAATCCAGTCGGATTCTTCAAGTGCTTCGTTGATGTTGGTAGGCTCTATGGTAGATAGAAAAGAGTAGAATGAACAAAAGTTATTTAATGTTCGTCTTGTTTGAACTCCCTTATTTAAACTTCCTAGGATACTCTCCATAGGATGAGAACTCTTATATTTCCATTTCTTAGAGTTCCTAGGCTCATCATCATCTAATGAACTCTCACTTTCCTCAAATGATTCAGAGTCAAGATTGGTTCCCCCTGAACTTTACTCCGGGGTTGTAGCTGAAGTTGATACAACTTTAGTTACATTATCTTGATCTGGGTCCAAAGTTATAGCATCATCAGTTATAACTTTGGTTTCCTTATTCTTGTTTTGAGAGGAGACATTCGTATCATCAACAATTGTCTCAGTTCTCTTTTCATGATCATTTGCGGATTTATGAAGTTCATCATTGATTCCTTCAATAACTTCTTCATCGATTTCTGGTAATTCATTCCTTAAAAGGCGAAAGTCGGGATCATTCATGTCTTCTTCTTCATTCTATTCAACTTGTTCAGGCACATTATCTTCATCAAATACAACATCAACACTTTCTTCTATGCACAAAGTTCTTTTGTTAAAAACTTTATAAGCTTTAATATGATTAGAGTAACCAACAAACACAGTTTCGTCACTTCGTGGATCAAATTTTCTTAATTTACTTTTTCCATTATTATGGACAAAACATTTACTAGCGAAGCAACGAAGATGAGTTATATTGGGTTTTCTCCCTCTTAAAAGTTCATAGGGAGTCTTTTTGAAACTTGGTCTAACCATAGCTCTATTGTGCACATAGCATGCAATACTAATGGTTTCGGCCCAAAAGTTCTTAGGAAGGCCACTACTCAAAAGCATAGTGCGAGCCATGTCCTCTAGTGATCTATTCATACATACAACGACATCGTTTTGTTGTGGGGTTCGTGGTGCAGAAACGTTATGTCCTACACCATTCTCCCTACAATATTCTATAAAGGCTTGATTATCGAATTCGGTGCCATGATCCGTACGAATGGAAACTAACTTTTTATCATAGTTGTTTTGGGCAAGCATCATTAATACTACAAACTCATCGAAAGTTTCATCTTTAGTAAATAGAAAGATAGGCCATACCTACCTTGAGTAGTCGTCAACTAGGATGAAGACGTACCTTGATCCACCACGGCTTCTGACTTTCATTGGTCCACACATATCCATGTGTACCAACTCAAGTGGACGTTCTGTACTTACTACTCGTTTTGGTTTGAATGAAGATCTAACTTTTTTGCATCGGGCATATGAGTCACACATATTTTTCTTGTTCGAATTTGATTGAGGGTAAACCCTCAACTAAATCCCACAATTTGAGTTTCTTTAAAGTTGTTGGATTAATGTGTGCAAACCTCTTGAGCCACAAGCATGAATCATCCACAGTGGCTTTCATGCACGTAAAGGAACTTGTTGTAACTTTATTTAAATCAATCATATACATGTTCCTTTTACGTAGACCTTCTAGAATAACATTACTAGTACCTTCAATCATGATGCGACAAACATTTGAATGAAAAACTAGTTTATTGCCTTTCTCACATAATTGAGAGATACTTAGCAAGTTATGTTAAAGAGCATCTACCAGATAGACATTATTAATAACATGTGAAGGAGATATACCAACTTTAGCTACACCGATTATCTTGCCCTTCTTGCTGTCTCCAAAAGTGACCTTGCCACCATCGAAGGGCTCTAGTGAAAGAAAAAAGATTCTTACTTTCGCTCATGCGTCTCGAACAACCACTGTCGAGATACCATTGGTTATTTTCTTTCACTATTATCCCTTCATCATCTTCTGAATCTGATTCTGAATCTGAATCACCGACATAGGTCAAGACTGACGTTGCTCAGACTTAGGTTGCCAACTTCTTCTTCCTCTGACTCGTTGTCTTCTGTATCGAGAGCTCCATATCAATAAGCCATCATGACTTCCTTGAATTCCTTATTGGTTTTGTCCCGTTGAATTTTGTCTTTGATTTTCTTCCAGGTAGGGCAATCCTTGATCATATGATAATTGTCCCCACACTTGAAGCAACCACGACTTGAGAGAGACCCTTTTGACTCGATTGGCGTCTTATAAGATTTGTTAGTTTTATTGTTAAACGTTTTTTATTAATTTGATTTAAGAATTTTTTTTTCTTAAAACGCCTAGCAAATAACACTGTTTCATCTTCAAGATCCGAATCTTGTTTTTCACTATACTCAGCTTGTAAAGCCACTTTCTTACTATTTCTATCGTTTGCCTCATTCTCATCAAGAGTAATCTCGTGAGCCAGTAGGGTTCCGAGTAGCTCTTGATAAGATAGGTTAGATAGATCCTTACATTCCTCAATTACAGTCACCTTAGGTCTCCATCGTCTAGATAGACTTCTAAGGATCTTTCTAGCAATTTTCTCGGAGTCAAAAGTTTTTCCAAGATTTTTCAATTCATTGATGATACTAGAGAAGCGAGTGGACATGCTATCAAGCGATTCATTTTGCTCCATAGAGAAGAATTCGTATTTTCGCATTAAAAATGCAATACGTTGCTTTTTGACAACAGTTGTTCCCTCATAGGCTAACTCTAGACCATCCCATTTTTCCTTGGCAGATGAGCTGGATGAGAAACGGTCGAACTCAGTAGAAATCATGCCGTTTTGCAACAGACTGATAGCTTTTGAATTTTTCTCAGCTTTCTTACAATCTGCCTCAACATAGTCATCTTCTTTCTTTTCGGCGGAAGTGTCAGTAATAGATCCAAGCATGATCTTATTAGGGCCATTCTTAATGATTAGCCAGCACTCGCAGTCGTTACCCTTTATGTAATGGGTCATCATAATTTTCCATAAACTGTAGTTCTTCCCATTGAATACATGACACTTTAAGTGTTTGAAATCCATTAAAATAAAGTTAAATGCAGCGGAAAATAAATAATTAAAACGATAAAAACGGATCAGACTCCTTGCTGTAAGGCAATCAAGAGCACGAGGCTCTGATACTAATTGTAGAGTATATTGATCGAATACGAAAGAGGGGGGGGGGGTGAATTGAGTATTAAAAACTAGTCCCACTTTTTCGATTTATATGATATGTAATTAATTATTTGATTCTATAGATTAAAATCAACTAATTAATTAATCTAAGTAAATGCAACTAACGAAATAACGAAAAGGAGAGAGAGACACACGTGATTTTTGAATTGGTTCAGTTTTACAAGTCGAAACCTACGTCCACTATGCTCGATTAATAATCTTTAGTACCTTTCTCCGGATTACAAAAATTATCAACACACTCGTATAATCAACTATGATTATAACTCAAGGTGAGTATCGCTAAATACTCTATACTATCTTAAGTTAATAAGAAAGTACAATATAACTCACAAGAATTCTCGTTAAAGAATAAGTAAGATTATGTGATGTACTATTATCCAATAACGTATTTCACGCAACCGATTATTAATAATTGATGCACGACTTTTTCGAAAAACAAACACGAAAAATAATAAATATTTTGTTCAAAGTTTGCTTTAAAATCAATTTATAAAGTTCTCTCAATGTATGTAAAAGTCGTTGTTGAATGATTGAGATTGAAGGAGTATTTATAGTAGAAGCATAGGAGATATAAAATCTAAAACCCTAACTTTAACTTTAGGAAAGATTTTTATCTTTAATACCTCAAAATATTATTGCTTCATCTTTTAGAAAGATATTTATCTTTAATATCTCAACGTATTGATGTAAAGATATTATTAGAATCCTAGGTTGATGTATACAAGGAAACGTGCCATAGAGGCCGAAATCCTTATCACACGAAACCCTAGGTGTTTACCTATGAGCACGCAACCCTAGGAGGCACAAACCCTAGATTTCACGAAACCCTAGGTGGCACAACCACTAGGTGGACTTATTAGGCTAACAACAAATTGAGATAAAATATATTAGAAACCCTAGGTAGCATGACAACTCATAAGTTTTATTATTAACCAATAGAATCTCATAAATACATCATCTATTAAAACTTTTGATAAATATAAAAATACTCTTTCTCTTTTTGAAAACATTTAAAATATTTTTTTCCAAAATCATGCATCAACTTTATCCTCCAAAGTTATATGTTAAAGCTATAACTTTGAACTTTAGTATGTAAAGTTATAAGTGAATCATAACTTTACAAACTTAAAATCACTCTAATGGAATAGTTACCGAATGACGACCTCTACTATCTAATCTTCACACAGATCTTCAGTATACGGATCATCTCTTCATCTTGATCACAAAGACCCTCCATCTTGAGTCTTGTGTTATTTTAAGTAGATCTTGCTTGAATTGGTTCTTCAATGTTATAACCAAGGTAGCTATAAGTTTGCATACAAACCTCAAAGTTATATCTCAAGCTCCTATAACTTTGTCTCACAGAATGCTTCAAAAATATGCCTTAAGCTTCTATAACTTTGATCTTCTTTCTTGTAATTGTTGTTAGCTATGATAAGACTAAAGCACACAATTACATGCATATGATATATCAATTAAAGCACATTATCAAGTATATACATGTCATTATTAAAACTATAAAATAGGTCCAACAACTATTATCCAAAATGCAACTCCGGGGACGAGTTACGGCTTGTTTGCACACGTTCGGGTCCAATATCTGCACAGATCACGAAATAACCCAAAGTAGCCAATTCGCGGGAGAATAGTGGATAATCGCTACTTGATAATCATATAAATTTGTGCAAAATGAGAGAAAAAGTATATAATTAAAGAATCAAACTAAACCCTTGCATGTCCCCAAGCAAGCAAAGACTAAAGACACTAAACAAACTAATGTAACGATAGATAAACTAAGAGCTCACTACACTTTTAACATGCCTAAACCTTATTTAATGCAAACAAGTTAACACCCGTGTACAAAATAAAATGCAAACTAGTTAAATCAATGATAAATTTACTGAACCGTCAACCGTGCAAGACTTAAATATATCGGACTCTCACGGGCGCTCATCACTAATTTAAAGAACATGGTGAAAACTTTGTAAGATAGAAGGTATTAAAGTCGTTCACCTAACTACGACCTATAAGAATATGCTCACAATCTAACATGATAAATACCTCTACCGACCATACTGTAGATACCTCGTTTCTACACCTTCCGCCAACCACCAATGATGATTGGGCCGCATGTTTGGTACGCGGAACGATTTATGATAATTCGTAAGTTTATCGTCCAATGATATCTCAAACACTTGTATCTACCCCTTGGTCGTCATCTACGCACCGGTACGGTCGTTTTCACAGTCATTAGAGTTCATTTGGAGTCCGGGTCGAAAATTGCTTTATTTTCTACAAACCGTTTTAAAACTCTAAGTCGAAACGCTCTAGAATATTTTGGATATTTTATTAATATTTCAAACTCTATCTCTTTTAGATAAATATTATCTCGTATCTTTTTTAAATGGAAGTGTAGATCAACCACAATTCCGTAATAGAAAAGTGAAAATCTTCCTTCCGCAGAAGGTAACCATTGGGGAAATGACGCAGCAGGTGCTGCGCCTCTTCGAAGGATCGCAGTTCCTGTTGCCCCTCTTCCCCAACATGTTTTCTTCGTTTTCAGATAAGTTTGAGTTGTTCTAAAACTCTTCGTATTTTTCGGTATAAAAGGAGAGCTTTATTCTCACTTATAAGGCACGCGAGTGTTCTACCCCTTCTTCTTCTCTCTCTTTGCATTCTAAACCTTGCTCTAAGCTATCGACATCTACGTGCTTGATCAATGGACCATGTAAGCTCAGATCCTTCTGGGTACCCGTCACATTTGCATTGACTGACCAATTTGACCATTACACAATCAATCAATCAATTAATCAATTTTAGTCCTTTAACGAGGGCACTTTCTGCATACATTCGAGTCGAGCTATCGCTAAAACGTTAAATTAGTTGATATCTCGTTTCGTCAACATGTAATTATGAGGGTGTAAATCCCATCTTTTGTATTGTATTAATATTATTCATTTAATTAATGTAAGATCCATGTCAGAAATAAATTCAAAACCAATTTCAAAGTAACACCTTTTAAACAAAATCTTTTTAGTACTCATCAGACGTCGAGAAGAAACGCAGAAGCATATGCGCCTCTTCGAATAGTCGCAGCACCTGTTGCGCCTCTTCAAAAGGTTGCCTGCTCTTGCTCTTCTTCTTCCTCCTCTGGTTTCTACGTCTTTATTTTCCTTTTCTCATTTTCTCTTTTCTTCGTACATAAATCGTATTTGATTTTTCACATAAAACGTTTTGTTCTTGACTTAGATCCCTAATAACTCAATATTAGTGGATTTTTGTCTTTGAATCAAATTTGGGTTTTGGAGGTTCGATTCGTTCATATCAAATCTCTGGATTCATTGTTGATATAAATTGTAGTGTAATTAAAATGTTAAACCACTTATGCTCGAGTCATAGGTCAATAATCCATTGTAAGTATACAAAACAACATTAACTGCTCGCGATTCTGATATCACAGTCATTATTCAACTCAAGAACAGACGCAACAAGCCATGCGCCTCTTCCAGAGGACACAACTGTTGCTGCGCCTGTTCTGGGTTGACTTATGTCCCTGAACTTCTATTTTCACTTTGACATAGCTTTAACTACGTAATTAATTAACTATTAGTCGTATTATCGCTCCTTATCTGTCTTTTAGTTTTCAAACCTTTTCTTTTTCTTCAAATCTCCGTTTTGAGTATATTTCTGACATAGATCCCGTAATCTTTGTAATCCGTTGTTATCTCATTTAGTAATTGTAATTGTACGATTTCTTTGCCTTTCGTATATAATTCATTCTAAATTCCCAATTCGACATAATTGAGTGCTAATTACATGTTCACCGACATAGTATAATTCACATGCTAGGATTAAAACGTTGGATGTTGCATTGCATTCATACAATCGATAACATATCAAATAAGAACGATTTCCCTAATCATTAGTAGAGGCCGATATTGAGGCGGGCGGGATTAGGTGTTTGATTAAACAGCTTCCTAACACGTACCATCACCCCTTACTCCAAATCTCTGTGAACATCCGTGTTCACTGGCATCTACAAGAGTCATTCTAGACATAGAATCCTAAGGTTAAAGAGTTCTTAGTTCATCTTATTACTTTGTGTCTTTACATGGCATAAAGTATTCGAACGGTTCCAATTTTCCATAAAAATTGGTGGCGACTCCACAAATGCGTATTTCTACGCTTGTCCATCCAAGTGCGCTCCTCCGTGGTTCCCCGTGTACCACAGTTCGGCAAGGATCACCAATCCGTGTATCACATTTTGGCGACTTCGCTGGAGAATAGGCACTTACGTGTTACCGAGGGTTAAACTTGAATAAGGTTAAGGAATATTTTGTACGAGACAGTTGTCGACTTTCATTACTCGACCTTCTTAGGTCGTTTTATTAGGCCTTCCTAGGTTCAACCCAACCCATTTCGACCAATCGTCATGTCCGGACGGTCGAAATTCTTATCTGGGCCTAAGGATGGATATCGATTGACGTTAACCATATCGCGATACATACTCATGTTATTATCAAGAGCTTTCACTACTCGAGGAATTGGACTAGGAACCGACCTTACTCATGTTTGGCGCGGACCTCTCCAAAGACTCGGGCTTGATTACTTGGTATGGCAACCCACCCTTTAAACCAAAACTATTTTAAATGCACTCATGATACCGTTATAATGCCTGTGTAAATGTGTATAACCCATACGTGATCAGCATTTTGTAAATAAAACCTTGACAAACTTTTCAAAATAAAATCATTTTCAAAACGGTAAAACATTTTCAAAGGTGGCCTAATGTAGCGCAAAATGAGTCAAAACTTTGTCCAACCACACTACGGTTGTCTAGGACAACATTTCAAAACTAGTCATTTTGAAAAATCACTTAAACACAGTGGCACACTCCCACTTCACAAGTCGAGTCCTTTTGAATAAGTGTGCTAGAATGGTCGATCATGTTTTGATCCGTCTTCGGTCTCTTACCTAAGTTTCCAAGATGCCTGGAACTAGTAAAGCAACTGTTCATCAGCCCGAGCAAAATGGTAATGATCTAGTCCTAGAAGCGCTCATACGTCTCCAAACAAGTCAGGACCAAGCCTATGCTCGCCTCAATGACATTGAAGGCCGAATTGTTGCCGTAGAAACTAGGTTACCTCATGCAGACATTCCTGATCCTAGTGTGCATGATAATATTCCACCCATTGTGGGACAACCAGAAGTCAATCCCCCGCCAGTTCTAACTGGGTCAGAAAAGGGACTCTAATACTTGCAGGGGTTCTATCCTCTAGAACACAAGAAAATTGCTACCTGGGATGATGCCGCAATTGAGTTCGCCACGCAATACGCAGACAATGCTGAAATTCAAGTCAATATGCGTACTCTAGAGGTTCTTACCCAAAATGAGAAAGATGGTTTCACCAACTTCCTAACTAGCTGGAGGAATGTTGGAGCCAGTGTCCTCCACAGTTAGTGCAATAACATAAATAAATCTCTGTAGGTTCACAGGGTATACTTTGTATAATAATCAGTTGATTAACGTTTATCAATAACGGTTGGCTTGCTAGATAAGTTTGACGTTATTGTCATACAGATGGCGGTGATCAACTGGTCCCTAAAAGTCACACCTAAAGGATGTGTTTGAGAGATGTGATTATTTGAGAAAATAATCATATTGATGCCCTATTATATGACTAAAAGGTTAGTCAGTGTATTTGACTAAAAGGTTAGTCAATGTGATGATGAGACGATTATTTAATAACGATTAAATAAAGTTAGCTGAGACGAATTAACTGTAATTCGTAAATTGAATATAAAATGTTATATTTAATTGTTGTATATAATGTAAGCTAATTAAACATAAACCGTTATAATTGCAAATTATAAATATACGGATATTTATAATTAATGATGTATTATAATGTCGGTCCATGTAAAACGACGATTATAATATATTACATTATATTGGAAGCTAAAATGACCAAAAACGAAAGTATCCAGATACACTCGGTTTTTAGTCAATGGGTAGTTATTTTGAGGAGACAAAATCTCCCCATATAAAACCCTAAGGAGCCGTGAGATGCAAAGAGAGGAAGGAAAAATTCTAACCTAATTATTTTCACTTGAGCCTCCATCTATCAGATACACACATCACAAAAAGAAAAAGTTAACAGTAACTTTTCACAAAAACACAAAACCTCCTTCTCATTTGTGAGATCGTGTAAGAGGTTCTCTTTCTAGCAAAAGAAAAGGGTATTTCTCGGAGCATCTTGGGTGCAACGATTAGGAGGATATCTACCTTGATATCTCTGTTCTTTACGCCTATTGCTAGGACCGGAGGTTGATTTCTAAATCTCTTTTTCCTTGTTTTCGTTTATGACTCGATAATCAAATTATTACTTTTCGTTATAATCCTATAATAATTGTATTGTGGTAATACCGATTTCCCACAAGTGGTATCAGAGCATAGGCCACGAAATTGTTTTAATTTGATTTCATAAACCAAAACTGTTTTTCCTCTGTTGTGTGTTTGTCTCGATCGAGGACTTGAGTGTCTCGATCGAGAGGTTTTTGAGAGTTTTTGTCTCGATCGAGTTCTCGTGTGTCTCGATCGAGCAGTTTTGTTTTTCTCAAATTGTAGGTCGATCGAGAAGCTTGATTCGCTCGATCGAGGACTTTAGTGTCTCGATCGAGTGATGTTTATACTCGATCGAGGTCCCTGTTTGTCGACTACGAAGAATTAGTCGATCGAGTAAATAGTATACTCGATCGACACGTTTTCTTTACGATCGAGAGACTTAATTGTTTAATTTCTTCTCAATCGAGCTACTTTCAGAATCGTATTTCGTTTCGTATTTGTTTTCATTTAGATTTGTTTTGTTATTTTAATCTGTTAAAATAACATACAATAGATTTGTAGATGTTTTAATTTAATAAAGATTAGATTAAAATGAAAATGGAAATGATGTTGAATAAGTTTATCATTTGAAAGGATATTAATTTTTCTCTATTTTGTCGATAAGGACCATTTTGCCGAGAAAAAAAATTTCCGTCGAAAATGTTTTACTGTTTTTTTTTGTAGTGTACAAGTTTTTTTTGGGCCTTTAATTGTACATCATTCGGATTGTGTATAATTAATGTGAAACGGTTCACATATGCTTAATATCTTACATTTTAAAGCAGTTTGAAATGTTTTAGGATAGTTCATTTTATCAGTAAAATGAATCGAGATTGTAATTAATGTGGTAATTACATAATCACCACATAATTATAATCTATGTTTAAAGGGTGGTTTGGATAATAAAACATCGTAATAAATGTATTTTGTCTTGCATGTTTTGTTTTAGTTGGTGCTTTTATAATATGTTTTGGATTGTTTGAATGAATCTTTAACGTATTTTTACAATCAGTTGTAACTTAGTGTGGCCTTAGTAGATTGTGTTACCGTAATGATGGTAACATAGTCTTGGATGTATTTTGAGATCTCGAATCTCCATTATTTTTAGTTTTGGGTTTTGAAATTAGTATGTAATAAATAGGATCTATGTAATTTTATTTGTTGTAATTTCAAAGAAGACTAAAGATGGAGATTGGAGCTCACTCCCGCTACATGGACCAAGAAGGGTGATCAAGTCAAGCTTCGAGGGTCCAATCAGTTGGATTCCAAGTTGTATTTCATTCTTTTTGGTAGGATAGGCCACACTAGGACATGTTTTTCCTTTTACGTTTTTCATTCTCGTTTACTTTCCATCACATGATAGATAATTGCATCATATTCCGCCTAAACCAAACCACCTAAACTAAAGATGCATGAAAATGATTCATACAGTTTGAATATTTTAATCATGGACATACAGATGTCACTCGCTTTTAGGGCCATCACCTTAGTTAAATCATTCTCGAGTTGCTAGACATTCGTTCACTTAAAATGAATTTAAGTTAAGATGATGGGACCTTCCCCTATAAATAAAATTGAGACTAGTCTTTATAGGGAAAACTACTATGAACCCCTTCTTCGTCGGAAGTCATAATATGACCCCTTCTACATTGGGTAAGTAGTGAGTGTTGACCTATTTGATCTCAACATTATAGTACGAGTAATATCTCGTGATTATGATGGACTAAAGATAGAATTTACAGAAATTTATCGACCAGGAATTCTAAAAGTAGAATTAGCCAAGAGGTTGGCTTATCAATTTACAGAAATTGAGTATTGGGATCATTTATATAATTCTTGAGGGAGCTCAATTGTATAAATGCACGAGTCATCGCATTAAACAATTTTTCTTTGGACTCAAATTTAAAACGATGAAACTTATCATATTTATTTTCTTTTTCACAGTCTTATATACAGATATAACTGCTAAATAACAAAAATGGCTGGCCATACTGATGACCCAATGCCAAGTGCCACGCTCTGACGTGAGTCCTGGCTTAAGATGTTCATGGACACTATGAATCAGTCAACGCGACTGAAGAATAACGGGTCCAACTTTGCGGACTGGGAGGCGGCATTACGGAATGCTGCCATTGCTGACGGTAAGCTCAAGTACTTGACTGAGCCACTACCGCCCAATCCAGGCCCCAATGCAGGAGCAAATGAATCACTTGCTTATAGTGATTTCGTAATGGAGGCGGGTGCGATAAAGAACGTACTCATCTTTTCAATGGAATCAAATTTGCAAAGGCGATTCATTGCCCATGGTGCGAACAAGATTTTCACCACGCTCTCTAACGAGTTCTCGAAAGCTCCGAGGATCGTTAGCTATGAGCATATCTGTCGCTTCTTTGAAGCGAAACTCCAGAAGGGCCAAGCAGTTAGCCCACACATTCTTGACATGATTGAGAATGTCGAGAAACTGGAGGCACTTGGTTGCAAAATCAATGAGAAGATCGTCATAGACCGCGTTCTTAATTCACTTCATGATGGTTTTGCCCTTTTCAGGGCAAATTACTATATGAATGATATGAAGAAGAGTCTTCATCAGCTCCACTCACTCCTCGTACAGACAGAGAGTGATCTGAAATTGAGTGGGAGTCTGAAACAGGACGTTCTCATGATTGCCAACAAGGGAAACGTTAAGGGCAAGGCTAAGGCCAACCTAGCTGTAGGGAAGTCGAAATTCAAAAAGCCAGGGCAAGGCAAGAGTGGGCCTGGTGAGACTAGCGGTAGCTCACAAGGCAAGACAAAGAGCGATGAAGGTAACGTGCAGTGCCACCATTGCCACAAGTTTGGGCATTGGAGGAGGAACTGCCTCGTGTACCGTGAGGACATCAAAGCAGGCCGCGTCTCTCCTGTTGGTATGTCTTCCTCTTTTATTCATATGATTGAGATTAACCATGCAAGTTTCGGAACTTGGGTACTAGATACTGGTTGTGGTTCTCATCTGTGCAATCATTTGCAGGGCTTAAGAAACATCACAACTCTCGCAAGGGGTGATGTGGACCTGCGAGTAGTAATTGAGCAAGAGTATCTGCCGTTTCATGGGGAACATTGTAATCAACTCCCGTGGGGATTTTTGAGTTATTTCTGAATAACTGTGTACTATGTACCGCAGTTTATCTAAGAACATTATTTCAGTTCTCCGTACTTGGATAATAACGGATTTCGTTTGTAATAAAGGATAATAGCTGTATTTTCTCTTTAAACGAAATGATTTATGTAAGCAGTTTTCCCATGAATGTGGATTTATGTTTTTAAGATCAAACCACAGATATAAGCATGTGAGTAGTAAGAAGCAACGGTTGGTGACAAAGATCAACCTATTTTATGTCATTGGCCGTATAGGAACACATAACTTGTAAAACGCTGAAGAAGCTCATTGATAATGGGACTATCTCCCCATTTGACTATGAATCTTTTGGCACGTGTGAATCATGTCTCATAGGCAAATTGACTCGAATTTCCTTCAAAGGTGTTGGAATGCGCGCTGCTGACCTATTAGGACTCATACATACTGATGTTTGTGGACCTATGTCAATCAACGCTAGAGATGGCTATAGATATTTTATCACTTTCACGGACGATTTGAGTAGATATGGATATGTCTACTTAATGAAGCATAAAAGTGAGTCCTTTGAAAAGTTCAAGGAATTCCAGAATAATGTTGAGAACCAGCTGGATAGAAAGATTAAAGCACTCCTTTCAGATCAGTGTGGCGACTATTTTCCGAATGATTTTTTCGACACCTTAAAGAACTGTGGTGTATCTGGCCGTTACCCCACCTGGACACCACAATTAAGTGGTGTGTCCAACGAGAAATCGAACATTACTTGATATGGTTCGATCCATGATGAGGTCACACGGTTGTACCTGAGTCAATTGTGGGTTATGCTCTTTTTCCAGCTGCTCTATAGCTTAACTGAAGTCCTTCTAGCTGTAGACAAGACTCCATATGAACTATGGAAGGGAACGGTCCCTAACTTGTCCTTTATTCGGGTTTGGGGCTGCGAGGCTTATGTCAAATGGAGACCTGACGATAAGGTCGGCCCACGATCGGTCAAGACATACTTTATTGGTTATCCAAAAGGGATGTTTGGTCATTACTTTTACTCGCCTACCGAACATCGAGTTTTTGTTGCGGCTAGTGCGACGTTCGTAGAGAAAGAATTTCTCGAGAATAGGACAAGTAATGGAACCTTCGATCTGTCGGAGATTCAAGAACCAACAACCGAGCAACCAATGGAGGAAACTGTTCTTTCATCATCGGCTGCGGTAAATATTCCTGAGGAACCTAGAAGGTCGGGTAGAGTCTCCATTCCTCCAGACAGATACATTGGTATGGTCGAGGAGAATGGGAGAGATGACGTTTTACTCTTAGAGAGTAACGAACCCGCTACCTATAAAGGTGCCATGACCTGTTCCGACTCTAAACTATGGCTTGAAGCCATGCAATCCGAGATGGACTCTATGTATGAGAATAACGTATGGGATCTGGTTGACTTACCTGATAAGGTTCGGCCTCTTCAGTGCAAATGGCTTTATAAAATAAAGCATTCTGTAGAAGGACAAACAGATACATACAAGGCACGACTAGTGGCAAAGGGTTTCACTCAAGTGCAAGGATTGCACTATGATGAAATTTTTGCACCCGTAGTTATGCTGCGTTCCATTCGGATAATCTTAGCGATTGCCACTTTTCATGACTATGAAATTTGGCAAATGGATGTGAAAACCGCCTTCTTAAACGGTTATTTGGAGGAAGAGTTGTACATGGTACAACCCGAAGGTTTCATTGATCCTAAAAATCCTAAGAAGGTATGCAAGCTTAAGCGTTCCATTTATGGACTTAAGCAAGCTTCTCTGAGTTGGAATCATCGTTTCGACCAGGTTATAAAAGAGAATGGATTTACTCGATCGGTCGAGGAACCATGCTTATATATCAAGTCGAGTGGGAGCAAGATTGTCTTCCTAATATTGTATGTCGATGACATACTCTTGATTGGGAATGACATACCTCTCTTACTTTGGTAAAATTTGTTGGTTAAAGAACCATTTCCATATGAAAGATCTGGGCGAGGCACAAAGAATTTTGGGGATCCGTATCTATAGAGATAGATCACGACGGATGTTATCCCTCAGTCAGGAGTCTTATATAGATAAGATTCTTGAGAGGTTCAGCATGACAAACTCCAAGAAGGGGAACCTTCCAATGGTCCTCTTAGGATGCCCCTTTGTGAGTAAGCTCAGGCAAACTCAAAGACATCAGAAGAGGTCGAGCGCATGAGTCGTGTTCCTTATGCATCAGCCATAGGATCGATCATGTATGCCATGATATGCACACGTCCATACGTGGCATATGCATTGAGTATGACGAGTCGGTACCAAGGCAATCCAGGTGAAACACACTGGATGGCTGTTAAAAATATCCTTAAGTACCTACGGAGGACTTAGGATTGGGTATTGACTTATGGAGGAGAGACTGAGCTTTGCGCAACCGGTTACGCAAATGCTAGCTTCCAAACGAATCGGAGATGACTCGAAATCTCAGTCTGGATTCGTGTTTACTCTTAATGGCGCTGCGGTCAGCTGGAAAAGCTCCAAACAAAATGTTATAGCAGATTCTACGACTGAGTCCGAGTACTATGCCGCTTCAGAGGCTGCGAAGGAAGCTATATGAATGCGTCAGTTCTTACAGGGACTAACCGTAGTTCCTAGTTCGGATGACCCGATCACCATCTATTGTGATAATAGTGGTGCCATCTTCCAGGCTAAGGAGCCTAAGTCCATCAACAAGTCTAGGCATGTACAACGGAAGGCTCACATGATCCGAGATTACGTGGAGCAAAGAGAGATAGTGATAGACAAGATTGCTACGGATGATAACGTCGCAGATCCTCTCACTAAACCATTGAGATATGATAAGCATGAAGGGCACGTTATTTCCATGGGAATAAAACGTGTTCCTGAGTTGTATTAGTTGTTTTATATGGATTAGACACCTGTATCTTTTTCATAAAAACTATCTATGAAATCATCGTTTTTGTTTTATATTTTGTTTTTCATGTGGGTTGTACTGACAACATTGAACACCACAAAGTGAACTGAATTACATTATATTTGTTTTGGGTCCGTAATTGCCTACATGAGCTGATAACTTTGGCAATTATTTTGTGACGTCGATTGATGGTGGGTTCAACGAGCCATAAGTCAAACTGTTGACTGATCGATCACAGATGCGGGTTATAATGATACTGCGCAGGACATTTTCGTGACGACGTTATGGAGTCCTAAATGTTTCAGAACATTAAGTGCCGGGTCGTGGATAGGACATCCATAGTGTTCCTAGAGTCGATTATTTTGACTATCGACTGTCTCTTGAGATAAAGGCAGTTTTTGGGTGACTTTGGTTTCTTTCTCATGGTCGACCGTAACAGGAGGCTAAGTAGATTTTCACTGGGTCATTTCATACTGCGCTTGTATCTGCAAGTTTCGAGTTGAAGAAAATATCCCACCTTTATCAGGATATGATAGTTCTCAGGGCCACTCGAGGAGCTGTAACTGAAATGCATGGCCATGCTCGAATGAAGATTCGTTTATCAGTTAAGTTACTCTCTAGTCGGGGAAACCACTCTTGATACAGATCACTTGTAAAATACGACCTTTGTGAATACGGACTTTGCAAATGTTTTACATTGAGTGGAAGAAATTTATTATGGATATGAGAATCAGTTATAGCACATAACACTTGTACGGACAAGTGGGAGATTTGTTGGAGCCATTGTCCTCCACATTCGTTGCAATAACATAAATAAATCTTCTATAGGTTCACAGGTATACTTTGTATTGTAAATCAAGTTGATTGAACGTTTTAATCGCTAAACGGTTGGCTTGCTAGATAAGTTTGACGTTATTGTCATACAGATGGCGGTGATCAACTGGTCCCTAAAAGTCACACCTAAAGGATGTGATTGAGAGATGTGATTATTTGAGAAAATAATCATATTGATGCCTTATTAAATGACTAAAAGGTTAGTCGGTGTTTTTGACTAAAAGGTTAGTCAATGTGATGATGATATAATTATTTAATAACGATTAAATAATGTTAGCTAAGACGAATTAACTGTAATTCGTAATTAAATATAAAATGTTATATTTAGTTATAGTATATAATGTGAGCTTAAACGAATTAAAATGTTAATTCGTAATTAAACATAAACCGTTATATTTAATTAGCAGGATTATAAATATACCGATATTTATAATTGAAGTATATATTATACGATTGTCATAATAATTGTTATGTTAATATATCCACTGCAAAATGTTGTAATGGACCTTATTAATATATGACAACATATTAGACAAATATAATATGTATAACATTATATTAAATGGAAGCGAATATAACCGAAAAAGAGTCCAGATTACTCCTTGATTTTTCGGTCAAATGGTAACAAAATAAGAGAAAAATATCCCTTATTTTCTCCTATTGTGTGCCGTATGGTGAGGGAGTATATGGAAGAGTTTTACTCATTCTAACTCTCTAATTATTCATCATCAATTTCACATCTCAAAAAAAAAAAAAAGATACAGACTCTTTTCTCTCTAAAATTTTCTAGCAAATACAAGGGCATATCTCGATCAATCTTGGGTGAGACGATTAGGAGGATATCTGTTTTGATATCTGTTCTTAGGCCGTATTTACGAGGACTAAAGATTATTCCTAATCCCTTTGTTTATTATGCAATTTCTTTTATGACCTGTTAATCATATAAATCGTAATTTCATTATAATCCTGTAAGATTAAAGGGATGTATACGGATATATTCCAACAGTAATTTTCCCTGAAAAGGGCAAAACCATCATGAAGTGAATGAAGCACGCGGTCAATGATTATGCTCTCACTGATTTTGCAATCAAGTGCCTCCAGTTTCTCGACATTCTCAATCATATCAAGAATGTGTGGGCTAACCGGTTGGCCCTTCTGGAGTTTCGCCTCAAAGAAGCGACAGGTATGCTCATAAGTAACGATCCTCGGTGCTTTTGAGAATTTGTTAATGAGCGTGGTGAAAATCTTGTTTGCACCTTGGGCAATGAAGCGTCTTTGCAAATTGCTTTCCATTGCAAAGATGAGTACGTTCTTTATCGCACCCGCTTGCATAACGAAGTCACTATATTCAAGTGCTTCGTTAGCTCTCGCATTAAGGCCTGGGTTTGGCGGTATTGGCTCAGTCAAGTACTTGAGCTTACCGTCAGCAATGGCAGCATTCCGTAATGCCGCCTCCCAGTCCGCAAAGTTGGACCCGTCATTCTTCAGTCGCGTGGAATGATTCATGTGGTCCATAAAAGCTTTAAGCCAGGATTCGCGCGCGAGCGTGGCACTTGGCATAGGGATATCAGTATTTCCAGCCATTTGTTATATGCAGTATTATCAATATAAACAAGTTCTACTCTGAAAAAGAAGAAAAACCATAATAAGCATACTCATCGATTTGAATTTAAGTCTAGTGCAAAATTTGTTTTAACGCAAAGACTCGAGCATTTATACAATTGACCTCCCTCAAGAATTATATAAATGATCCCAAGACTCAATTATCTGTAAATTGATAAGCCAACCTCTTGGCTAATTCTACCTTTAGAATTCTTGGTCGATAAATTTCTGTAAATTCTATCTTTAGTCCATCATAATCACGAGAAACTCTTCGGACTATAATGTTGAGATAAAATAGGTCAACACACACTACTTACCTAACGTAGAAGGGGTCATATGGAGAGTAAGGTCCTATATGCCTACCGACGAAGTAGGGATTCATAGTAGTTTGGCCTATAAAGACTAGTCTCAATTTTAGGTTTAGAGGAAGATCCCATCAATTTTATTTTAATTCAATTTTAAGTGAACTAATATCTAGCATGCGAGAATGAATAAACTAAAATGATGGCTTAAATTCGAGTGACATCTTTATGTCCATGATAACTAACATTCAAACTATATGAGTCAATTTTCATGCATTTTAGTAGTAGGTGGTTTGGTTTAGGCGGAATATGATGCACTAACTATCATGTGATGAAAAAGCAACAAGAACGGAAAAAATACATAAAAATATTACAAAGTCCTAGTGTGGCCTATCTACCAAAATGAACAAAATACAACTTTGGAATCCAACCCATTTGGACCCGAGAAGCTTGTCTTGATGTTCCATCTTGGTCCATGTAGCGGGAGTGAGCAATCCGATCTCCATCTTTAGTCTTCTCAAAATACATTTAATAAATTACAAAATATAAACCTATTTACATTCTAATTTAAAAAAATATAATTTAATGAAAATTAAAATGGAGATTCGAGATCTCAAAATTACATCAAAGATCATGTTTCCATCATTACGAAAACATGATCAACTAAGGCCACACTAGGTAATACAAATTACAACCGATTGCAAAAATACGTAAATTAAACCATTCAACCATTCATTCAACAAGATAAAATGCATCAACTATAAATTAATCATTCAAGACATAATTCTTTAATTATGAAGAGTAATTTATCCAAACCACCTTTTAAAATGATCAAAATTATGTGACAATTCCTTAATTAATCACAATAACCCCAACCAAACATAATCCAATTTTAATTCATATTCTTTAACATGAATTAATACAACATTATTTTAAACCTCTTTAAAATAATTGGGTATCCAATTATTGTGAACTTCTTCACAACAATAAACGAAACATTATCAATATAATGAATAATAACAAAAAAAACTTTCGACCCAAAAATAAAAAAAAACCGTTTTTTTTTTCTTTTTAAAAAAATTAATTTGATGTTACTAATATTTTCAAGATCGGTACAAATTATCAACATCTAATCATTATTAAACATCGATACAAACTAGATGATTCAATTTAACAATTTAAAATGAATATCTAAATTAATGAATACCGAAAAATATATAGCGATGAACATTCAAATCGAATTCCATTTACATTTTAATTTAATCCTCATTAAATCAAAACAACTACAAATTCATCATGTTATCGTCTTAACTATTTAAAACAACAATTATAATGAATCAAAATGAAAAACAAGGCAAAAAAAAATTTTCTTTTTTCACGGATGAACAGTACCGTAAACAGTACCAAAAAAATTTTTTTTTTTTTTTATACGGATGAACAGTACAGTACAAAAAAATTTTTTTTTTTTTTCTCGGCAGAAATCAAAAAAACAAAAAATAATGATTCTAATCTTATATTTCATCCATTATGAAAACATATAAAATAATTTCGTAGCCCTTGGCTCTGATACTACTTGTGGGAAATATCGGTATATTTCGTCATTAAATTACGGATTATAACGAAACTATAGTATATGAATTACGAGTCATAAATGAATTGCACAATATAAAATTATAGGAATTTAGAATTAACCTTTGTTCCTAGCAAATTTGGCCTATGAACAATATCGAAATCGATATTCTCCTAATTGTTGCACCCAAGATGCTCCAAGATATGTCTTGCTTGTGCTAGAATATTAGAGAAAAGTTACTGCTAATTTTTCTTTTGTGTGATGATGAATGATCGAAGAATTAGAGAAAAATCAGAATTTTTCTTTTTGTTCTCCTTGCTCTTGTATTTCGGCCGTTCCACTAGTAGGAGTAGAAGGAGGCTTTTCCTCTTTTTACTCCTCTTGTTCCTAGGGTTTTGACCTAGTTACCATAAGAGAAAATAGGAGATATTTTCTCTTATTTTTAACTCTCATTAGCCGAAAATTTAAGATAGAAAAGACTATTTTTTTTCTTTCCTTTTTCGGTTATATTAGCATGTAATATAATATATACGTCAACTATAAAAATCCGTATATTTATAATTTGCTAATTAAATACTCCGTATAACATTTTATGTTTAATTACGAATTAACAATTTAATTCGTTTAAGCTTATATTATATACATTGATTAAATATAACGGTTTATATTTAATTACGAATTACATTTAATTCGTCTCAGCTAATATTATTTAATCGTTATTAAATAATCATATCATCATTACATTGACTAACCTTTTAGTCATATACATCGACTAACCTTTTAGTCATTTAATAAGGCATCAATATGATTATATTATTCATATAATCACATCTCTCAGACACGTCCTTTAGGTGTGACTTTTAGGGATTACCGCCATTAAAATGACAATAACGTCAAACTCCTAGCAAGCCAACCGTTATTGATAAACGTTAATCAACTGATAAGAATACTAAGTATACCCTGTGAACCTGTAAGAGATTTATTCATGTTATCACACTAACTGTGGAGGACACTAGCTCCAACACTGTTTGTTTAAGATCTTGTATGGTTTTGATGAGTATCCAGTTGTGAATTTCGAGGACGAAGTTCGTTCTTAAGGAGGGAAGACTGTAATACTCCGTATTTCTGTTAGTCTTGTACTTGGTCGAGTAGGGGTCACTCAACCGAGTAGGATAAATTCGGCCGAGTAGTCGAGTCTACTGCTTAGGCAGCCTTCTGCCTGGGTGGCACTCGGCCGATTATGGTGAGTACTCGACTGAGTGCAGTGTACTTGATCGAGTGTTTTGTGCACTCGACCGAGTGCACCGGTCTGACGGGTTTTTCGAGCGGTTTTAAATTACTATGATTAAGAAGTATAAATAGATTTCGTATGTTAAGTACTTATCATCAAACCCTAAAAATCTCTTTAACACTCTCTAAACCTCCCTTAATCATCTTAATTCATCACTACGCTTGGGATTTGCAATAGATTGTTCGTCGGGGTCATTTCTTAGCATCAATCTCGGTGTAACTTAATTGTTACTATTGTTAGGTAATGTTGTTCAAACCCTAATCTGTTTTGAGAAAGGGATTAGATTGTTATTGAATAATATTATTACTTTTTGTTAGGAGGAGAATTCGTAGAAGAAGATTTCTGATTTGTTCTTGCATTGGTTGCGGGATTTGCTTGAGGTAAGGTTTCCCTACTCATTACTTTCATAAGTTGATTAATGTTAATGATATTGTTGATGATGGTTACTAAGATGATGATGGTTGATGATGGATCTATGACGATGATGATGTTACTTGTGATTGGTTACTGGTTCTATATTGGTGGTCCGGCGGGAGACGAAACACACCCCGAGTTCGCCTCTCGTGCTCTCCCGCGACGAGGGGGATGTGGACATTAATGTTCCAGGAATTTCGTTGCGATGAGAGGGGATGTTGATGTCCAGTCCTGCGGTCTAGCATCGTAGGTTGAACGGCGTTCAGATCTGCAGTCAGACGCTGCCAGGGGTGACCGCGGGAATTCGGTTACTGGAGTTTGGAGATGTCATTGGTTACTGGTTACTGGCTACTAGATACTTGGTTACCTTGTGATGTTGTTGTTTATGATATTGCATTGATTAATGTGTGATGGTACTGACCCTTTTTATGTTTTCAAAACTGTTGTGATTCATTAGGGGACTGGTGAGAAGGAGTAGCATGCGTGGTATTGAAGGGGAATGTCGTTGATGATCAGTATAGGTTCCGATGTGTCCTTATTTATTATACTTTTAGTTAGTTTGAGTATTTGGATTGAGACTTTGTTTTGTATTGGTTTAAAACGATAATTCATTTTAAATATTACTATAATGAATGTCGTTGCATTATTGTCTATTTGAAATTAGCTACTTCGGGCAACCGAGATGGTAGCATCCTTGTTTACTAAGACAGACCTTGGTAAGGATCTTTGGTAGATGAGGGTGTTACAAAATGAGTCGGTGCCACCGGCTAGCAACGAGTCTCGGCACCACGCTCTCGCATGCAATATGTGGGTACCCCTAAAGTAATGGGTGCAAGTGAGAGTATTATGTGATGGTGTCGTATCTTTATCCGTCATGAAACTAATCCAAATAATTTTATAAGAGTGAGAATAAGAATTGTTGGTTTTTGTGAGTATTTTATTGTATTTATTAGACCCATGCGCCATGAATTATTGTCTTTTGTGAGTACTAGTCTTAAACTTTTACTGTGTTTTTGTCTAGTTTTTAATTTATGAAATTTAAAATAATCAGTCAGTTAATTTTTCCTTATAATTTCTGATTTTTTTTTTAATTATTTTCTAGTTTAGTCGTTTTTTTTTTTGCTTTATTTTGATTTTAACTGCAATTTTTATCGTTTATTTGTCTAATTTTAAATTTATGAAGTTTAAAATAATCAGATCTGTTAATTTTCTTCCATAAAATTTCTGATTTTTGTAGTATGTTTTAGTGAATCATGATTTTGTTTTTGAAATCGTCAGAATTGTTTTACCGGCAATTTTTACCGTTTATTCGTCTAATTTTAACTTTATAAAGTTTAAAATAATTAGATCTGTTAATTTACCTTATAAATTATGATTTTTTTTATAATATGTTGATTTTTTTTTGGTCTTTGAAATCGTTAGATTTGTTTATTTCGCTTGTGTTCGTATCTTTTATTTATGCAGTTAATGATTTGATTTATTTCCTGGATCCGGAAGATACGATATTCCCGGCTGCGGCGACGACAAAGGCTTAACACCTCCTCTCCCTCATGTCGCCGCCGCTGCCTTCTTACGACGACGACTTACGACGACGACAATGATGGTCTATGTGATCAACCTCGCCGGAAGGCGAGCAATGCATGTGATCCGCTGCCACCAACGGTGACGGCGCCGTTTTCTTGACCTTGAAGTCTTCGGAAGGGATGGTGAGTACAGGGGAGGAGAGAGAAGAGATGGAGGAGGATGAAGAAGGAAATGATGTAAGCAGAACGAGCTCCTCCTCGACAAAACGCCTTAACTTGTCGCCCACGGAAAACATGTGTGCAAAGTATGCCACGTGTGCGGCGGCAAGAGAGAACTCTTTAAAAGAATTTCCTTTTATATTTATAGAAACATGATTTTATTGTTTTTTTATGTGATGTAGAAAAGAAGGAAGGGTGATGTGGTGGGTTTGAGAACCCATTACAAGTTCACAATTTCTCGTTGAAGACGGGACACATCCGTCTTTAATGAAGACGGGTCGAAATCACTCTCACAAGGATGCAAGTGGAGATCCATTTAACTACCCACTTGCCTCCTTGTGAGAGGGAATCCGACTATATCCGTCTTCAATAAGACCAACTATTGAAAGTTATTGTTGTGTAAAGTTTTTCACCCTTATGATAAGATGAGACAGATAAGTTGATGTCCACAAAAAACAACAAAAACTTGTTGTTGTAGGTCTTTAAGGCTACTAGAAAAAATGGACGTCCTAAAATTTAACAATAAGTCTCTATTAAGGCGGATATATCTTTAAGATTAAAACGGGTTAAATACATGTCACTTGTATATATAGTGTGTATTCACAAGTCTTTTGCTAATATTTATGCATTAGGATTTTGTCATATCTAGATAAGTGGTAGCTATTTAACCCGTCTTAAGTTTAATATGGATAGTGATCGTCTTAAATGAATCATAAGATGGATAGTGACCGTCTTAAATAAGAATTTGTGAAAATTTAAAGGATCTATTTGCACGTGAAGCCAAACTTTTGAGAACTTATGTGTAGTTAATAGTCTAATACTGGGTTGCACGGACACGGCTCAATTTTGCCCTCCGCGTGTCCGACATCGTGTCGGACACGGACACGCCTAGGACACGGCTCCAAACGTGTCTGACACCTCTAAAACCGTGTCCTTGGTTTTTTTTTAAAAAAAGGTGTGTCGGACACGGTCCAAAAAAATTGGACACGACCCGTATTTGGTTGGACACGGCATTTATGCTTATGAAACACTAAATCCCTAATATTATTTCAAAAAGACAAAAACTCACCAGTCACTCACCACTTAACCAAAAGCATCAATTTCTTTCCAAACAAACCCCCTTTTCCCGTCGCCCGCCAGCTCCTCCTCGCCGTCGTCGCCGCCAGTGTCCTCCTCGCCGCCGTTGCCTTCAGGTTTCCCTAATTTCTTATTCTAGGGTTTTGCTTGCTTTTCTCTAATTAGTTATACTCATAGTCATAGATAATCAAGGTAGAGTAACATGTTAGAGTTAGTATTGGAAATATTGTGAATATGTTGAGTTAATAATAAAATAATGGATTTGTAATTTGTGCTCCAGTATGCTGATTTGTGCTTTGTGAATTTGTGAATTTGGCATCTGTGAATTTGTGAATTTGTGTGAATTTGGCATAAATGGCATCTGTGAATTTGTGAATACGTGTGAATTTGTGAATTTGGATGTGTGTGCATAAATGGCATTTGTGTTTGTGATTTGTGCTGAGTATACTATGAGAATATGTTGACTTTAAATATGATGTGGACTAGTAATCATACTAATCAAACCATTATTTGTGCTCCAATTATACTTGTTATTGTTATCATATTTTGCAGACAATATATTATGGATTGTAGTGGTGGTAGTGTTAGTACTCAAAGTGATGACATTGAGGATAATCCTTTGTGGAGATTTGTTGATAAGGGGGGAAAAATAACACAAGGTGGAGGTAATGCCAATTTTAAATGTCACTCTTTGGTGATGATGAAATTGATGAGTTTGATGATAATGGGTCGGGTAATGAGACTTGATGGTGTTGTAAGACTCTAATTTGGGTTTGTAATTTGGATTTTTTATGCTTTTTATTTATTTTGTAAGACTTTGTTCATTTTAATTTTGGGTTTCTAATTTGAAACTTTGTAGTTTGTAAGACATGTTTGATTTTAACGTATAAGATATTAATATTGGTCATTTCCGACTTTGTGGCATTTAATTGATCAAAATTTAGATGATGGTTATAATGTTCTTCAAATTCCCTTTATTTTAATATGTATATTTATTTATTTTTGCCGTGTCCGTGTCCTAAAATTTTTGAAGTGTCGTGTCCCGTGTCCGTGCCCGTGTCCGTGTCCGTGTTCGTGTCCATGTCCGTGTCCGTTTTCGTGCAACCCATGTCTAATATGTGGTGGGAGGGTAAGTGAGAAACCAAGCGATTTCCTACTTTCCCCCCACTTTTTTTGTAAGAGGGATCTAATTCGTCTATGATGGTAGACAAATAGACCCGTCTACAATGAGAATTTATGATAGTTAAAACTGACACGAACAGAGTAATATACTCCGTACGAGTGAGTAACCCAACATTGGTAAAAAAGTGAGAAAAAAGTGGATTTAAAGGAGAAGGTACTATAGTTACTCCCTCCGTCCCGGTCAATTATTGTCCTTTCATTTTGATACAAAGAGCAAGGAAAGGGTGAAGGACCATTTGTAGTTCCACTTGATGGATAACAAGTGATCAATAGTCTAATTGGGTGATAAACTTACTCATAGAAATTATTTCTAATATAGAAATGACAACAATTCACTTACACACCCAAAAAAGGAATATAACAACAATTGACCGGGACGGAGGGAATATTATTTAAGAGTATTAACATGTGAAAAAAAGGATAATCACTACAGCCACCACATTTGTGGTTTAACTCCCAAAATAATTTCTACACTAGAGAATCTTCGCAATATATTTTGCTATAAATGATAAATCTGAAAGGTTGTACGATTAACAAATAAACGACATTAAACATTTAGAAGTAAAAAGACGAAAGGGATGAACAAAATTTCCCGGAACCTATATAAACGACGGCCAGGATTACATTCCCCAAAAATGGAACAGAACATTACGGAAGAAAAAAAAAAGGAAGAAAAAGCACGGCAAACAAAATGAACTTTCGGAACAAAGATATTACCGCTTTGTCCAAACGTGGGACAAAACGAAGAGGCTTCACTCAAATTGACCGGTGTAGAATGACGTTGTGTATTACTACAGAAGTAAACCCTTCTTCCTGAATTTATTGCCTCTAAATTGCAGAAAAATAATTTGTTGTATATTAACTCCAAAATTGTAACTCTACCATAATCACAAGTTCCCGCATCAAAAACCTCTGTCCAATTCATAGGTTCTTGAAATTAGATTTGATCTTCCTTTCGATTTTCAACCTTCTGTTTGTATCAATGTTTATAGGTTTCAATAACTTCTCTTTATCATTAAGGGCCTGAAGTGATGCCTGTAACCTTCTTAGATGACCACTACATTGTTTATGGCCAGTAACCCTTGAGCTAATCATGATCTTCTCTTCGGGAGTAAAGTTTCTATGAAAAGACGAATGCCACTTAGATTGCAGGTAAGGTAGGGATCGCCATGGTGGAAGAGGCATGGAGTTCTGCTTGAGTGATACCCTAGAAGCATCCGCCATTACTTGAAGGAATTGATTAAGTTTTGTTAGTGTGCCCACAAACACAACTGGAAGAGATTTCAGAATCTTATCGTAGGATTCAACAGCTCTGGCTATTTCAAAGTGGCTTCGGAAATCAATGTCAATTATTAGACGCTCGGACGATTCATCGCTTTTCTGGTGAACCACATCTATGTACTCGTAATCACCTACATGAGATGGAAGGGTAAGCCATCAGCGAATAGCAGATATAAAAAAAAACCTCCAGCATTCCTAAGGTCAAACACAGAATAACCCAAGTTTGACAAGCTTAAAATGAGCACCTGGTGATCCAACTCAGTTACACAAACTTTAACCTCAAAAACAACAATTATCAACATGAAGTTACCATGTCTTGCCAAGTTATGATCCGCAGGTATAGTGCAAAAAGAAAGCAGCTAACAGATCAGGGATTCTATCATTCACTTCCTCGATGTTACCATGGGTTAATAGTTTACACCATGCAATATATGGTGTTGTCTAATACGGAGTGAGTACTATTATTTCCTCCTTCCTTGATTCAATAAGCCTTACTGACCAAACCAATACTACAATTCCTTTTTTTTTATCGCCAGCAAACCAGCTATTGTGGATATCACATACGGAGTACTTTGTACTTATTAAAAAAAATCAGCTAATTCTCCATTCGTTATTTTTGTACTACAGAAAGCTATCCGAATGTAAAAATGAAATATGACCTGAAAGAACAGGCAAATAACCAAGATGGCACATTCCACAAGTTGATACAATCGAGTACGCAAAAGATAAAAGTGATTAAGATATTGTTCAAGGATACTCTTTGTTTTTCCTTGGCATGAAAAAGATTGATTGTGATACCAATTGATAGAATGGTTAAGATGACAGTGAAAAAAAGTTAAAATGTGCTTATCAAGCAACTAAGGAGATGACACGTACCACCAGGCACCTTGTTACCCCCCTGCCATTTTGAAGCACAAACAGCAGCATCATAACCCGATGATTTCAAGAGTTTCACTAAAGCATAACGGATACAGCTAGCACTGCATAAACCAGACTTGTCAAGGTGAAGGTGCTTATCTCCCATTGAAAGCAAAAGAGAGTGAACTACAGATTGTAGATCACTCTCGTACACAACAACCGAGCGCTTGATAAACTACAGGAAGACAAGTACAGACGTAAACAATTTCACCGCGACAGCTTTCAAAAACAATTAGAGCTACAAATAAAAGCAGAATAGCATTCTACAAAACCAAATAGTATAAGATCTCCAACTCAAACAAACAACGGAAAACATACAGACACTGTTTTCATCATTTAGATCATCTTTACAGGACCAGCAATAACCAATTGAGGATTTGTCGCTACTGCAACATACACCTCAAGTATTAACACAGAAACCATTGACCTCCGATTGAATCACTTCGGAATGATGATGTAACATGAAAAACTTAACCATTGAAGGAAATGAAGTCTATGCTTATGCAATTGAATTTTCTAATTTACGGCTGAAAAGCATGGAATTAAATCAACTCGTAAATGCATCAAAATGTTGTAGAACACAAACTTCTCCATACATAGAAATAAAATACAAGTAAGTCAATTCAACTTAGAAAAACTTGTCTCATCAACACATGCAAAGCTAAACTTCTTCATAATGTACAAAAATTCTTAGCTCACACAACACATTAATCATTCGAAACACAACAAGATGAAAACAAAGAAAAATTGTAATTCAACATAAATTTTATTAATTCACACATTAAAACCTGAGAAGCCACAATTCTTCCTAAGAAAATGAAATTTATAAATCATTCAAAACACAATCAATTGAAAACCTAAAAAACATTCAAAATCAAGGAATCAACAGCCAAAATTCTTCATAACGAACTAAAACTCTAAAGCTCACACAAACACATCAATTACACAACACAGACTAGAAAAACAGAAATCGAAAATCAAGAAATTTACCTACAAAAATCTAATCAATACTCCGTAGAAATTCTTACTTTGCACCAAGACATAAATTATTCAAAACATTAAGAAACGAGAAATTGAAATTCAACATGACAACTTCACTTCGAAATCTCTCAATAATTCATGCAAAGCTCAAAATTAATGAAATTAACAACCTTAAATGTATCCATAACGAACTAAAATTCTTAGTTCACAGAAATATTACATCAATTGTTGAAAACATAAGGAAACGAAAACCTAGAAAATCCGAAATGAAAAGAATTACCGAAAGTTTATCAGCGAGAAGATGAAGATCGGAGAAACCTGAATCGCCATCGCTACTACAAAGAGAATCAGTACCTCCGCTTCCGTTCTCGAGAAAATCGGAAACCATAATACCGAGGTCATGCTCGCTTTCACCGCCGCCGGAAAATCCTTCCTCCGCTGCCGCATCCGCCGGAAACACCTTCCGCCGTCTCTCCAAGCTTAAATTCCCACGTTTTCCTCTCATTTATTTTTTTTAAAAAAAAAGTATATTAAAATGAATTATATTTTTCTATTATTATATTTTCAGATTATTAACAAATTGTTCATTGTTTTGACCGACGAAAATTCAAATTCAATGAGCTGAAATTTGTATAATTTGCATGAAAGAATCAACAATATGATTGTCAAATTATTGTTATGTTTAATTATTGTGTATGTGAGTATTTTTATTTCTACTGTATTTTTAAAAAATGAAAAAAAAAAAAAAAAAAAAAAAGGGAGAGAGAAAAAATAATGATGACATGCACAAAAGCATGAAGGAGAGAGAAGAGGGGAGAATGGGGAAGTGTTTCGTTTATTTAAAGAGTTTGGCAGATGAGAGTCAAGTTTTGTTGTGACAAAATTGCCCTTGCTTTATTGTTTGTTGTAGTAGCAATTGATTTGAGGATGATTTATTAAAGCGGTTGTTTGAGAAAATTAATAAACCTGGAGGATTTGATTACTAATAAATGTAATAATAATGTACGCGGGAGATGCCAATTTTTTGTAATTAGATTTTGAATTGGGACGGTAAATTAGGTAGATTCTTTCGTTTTTCTCCACATTTATTGCCTTTTTGAGTTTTTTTTTTGATGGTAGGTGAACTCTAAATTCATTAAAAGTTATGCGATCTGACTCGAATATTCTTATTGTGAAAATGCGATCTAATTCGATCCTTGCATCAATGAATTAATAGAAATCTTATACTCCGTATTAAATATATATACTCTATCATAAATGGTGAACTAATGTCAATATCAATTTCAACTAAATTTTATGAGAAATAAACATAAGTAAAATGAATATATTATACATATCATATAATTGTTATAATAATTTTCCAATGTAGGCAATGAATAATGATTAAAATATTAATACTCAATCTAATTTATTATAAATTTTTAGATATATATTTTTGATAAAAAGGATAAAACTCAGAAAGCGTTACAAACTATTCAAGGTAATTTTGAAGTTGATATTCAAATTAAAATATTATTATTATTATTTTTTTTTTTTTTTTTTTTTTTATTATTATTATTATTATTATTATTATTATTATTATTATAAGATGCGCGCAGCTTTTATTAGTATAAAATGAAAAGTTTACAAGAAATTGGTGGGGAGCCGAGAGACAATCTGGGCCCCCACCCCCTTAGCTATAGAAAAACTAAGTCTAGTAAAGATATAAGCGGCCACCCGAGCCCCAGCATCCTGAGATACCGAGAATTTCTGGATCCGCTTCAGCAAGTCAACAGCATCCGAACCCAACTCCCCAAGCGAAGAGAAAGAGAAAGGTAGGAAACCGTAACCAGCAGCCTCGCACAACTCCCTATACTTAGCACACTTGCGCTGCGCAGCATCAGTAACAACCCGTCCCGGCACAAAATCGGTCATCCCAGTCTGTGTCAAGGGAGAGGACCCAGTCAAATCAACACACACGTCACGTCCTCTGTCCCAAGAATAGAGCAGCAAATCCGCAGGACGAAGAGAGCCGCCATGTCCGTCAACTAAACCGATATCCACCTCCTTACCCGTAGAAATACCAGATCTATAGCAGATGTCGAATAAGGTGTCACGGACGAGGTTATGCCGATGCTTAACACCCACAGTGCCAGTACAAGAAACAGCGTGGTCCCCGTAAATATCATCAGCAAAAACCCGCGAGCAAGCAGGACAAGGCCTAGATACCCCGAATAAAGGAACACCCAGACGATATCCTAGCACACTACGGTAAGTCCTCCCGTTCATAGTCTGACCCAACCCAGAGATAGGAGCCGCACGCAACCAATCAGAGGAGTGGGCACCAAGCTGGGACTTCCACAATGCAAGCTGACGTGGTGTCAAAGAGTAAACAGATTCTGCAGTGGCAGCAATCCTCGCAAAATATATATCTGCCAATTTTTTCATAAGTTTAGGGGCAGCGATTTCACTAGGATCACGTAAAAAAGTAGAACCTGTTGTCTCCGAAAACACCTGCAAGGCATCATCAAAAGTAGGACCAGCATCCACAATACCAGAAGGCCGTAGTAACTTAGCTTGCAAAGCAGCAGACTGCAAACGGGATGCCAAAAAAGCATAGTACAAAACATCCCCCGCAGCATAAACACCTAGACCACCAAGATGAAAAGGGAAAGTGGCAAGGCGCCACTGCCAATCCCCAAAACCTGGCCCAGACGCGGTGTTATTATTATTATTATTATTATTATTATTATTGTTATGTTATTTAATGTAATATATTTAATTGACATCTACATGTAAAATGTTATATGCTAAATTGCTTGTTGTCTTTCACATAGTTTGTACTAGGATCAATAAGGATAGGTGGACGACATTTAAATAAAAATGTATTGTTTGTTATAGTAGTTGATTTGAGGATGATTTGTTAAACTGACTGTTTGAGAAAATTAATAATCCTACAGGATTTGATTACTAATAACTGTGTAATAATGCAGGCGGGAAATACCAAATTATTGTAATTAGATTTTGAATTGGGACGGTAAATTAGGCAGATTTTTCGTTTTTCTCTCCACTTATTGCATTCTTGAGTTTTTTTTATGGTAGGTGAACTCTAAATTCATAAAACGTTTATGCGATCTGAGCTGAATATTCTTATTGTGAAAATGCGATCTAATTCGATCTGTTGGATCAATGAATTAAAAGAAAGCTTATGCTCCGTATTAATATATACTCTATGATAAATGATGAACTAATGTCAATATCAATTTCAACTAAATTTTATGAGAAATTAACATAAGTAAAATAAATATATTATGCATATTATATAATTGTTATAATAATTTTCTAATGTAGGCAATGAATAATGATTATAATATTAATACTCAATCTAATTTACTATAAATTTTTAGATATGTATCTATAATCTATAAATATAATAAAAAGACAGTCTACTACACCAAAACTCATCATTCCCCTTTTAAGAGCATTTTATCAAGCCACATCATCATCAATTATTTGAAAAAAGAAAACAAGAAAAAAGTTAAAGAAATTTAATGCATTAAACACAAATGAGGGTACAACAAACATTAAAAGTTGGGCGTATAATGTAAAATTAAGCAAAAGTAAATATCAAATTAAATAAAATATTTTGATTTTCGTGGTACGAGTGTTTGAATAACTTAATTATACGATAAATAAAAAGCGCATTTTATCACTCTAAATTTTGCGTTATTTATAAATGGTATCTCTACCTTCTTTTGATATGAACCCCTCGATTAAATTTAGTTAGATACAAAAGAGAGTTAAAACATGTTTTTAACATATTTTTCCATATACGTCTTCATATATTTTAATAGCCTAACAAAATGAATATATCGTACTGCAGGGATATTATAAAGTATTTCATGTAATTTCTCTGAAACCACGTTATCTAACAATATAAAAAAAAAAGGTGCAATGTGATGAGAAAAAACAAATAAAAGCAAAAAAAAAACCACGTGGCATGACAAGTGAGAACAAACAAAAGTAATAAAAGGACAACAACAACAAAAATATTGAGGTAAAAAAGAAAATGAAAAAATAATTAGATCTAGAGAATCAAATATATCGAGCATTGCATATAACTTTTTAAAAATAATAAACAGAAATACATACCCACCACCAACCTGACATGCGCCTCCTAGCAACCAGCCTATCACTAGCCCCTCTCGCCAACTATACGTATCCTTCTCAACGACATGTCTTCATGCTGCCTCCTACACACCACCGCTAGGGGTGACCAAAATTGTATATCCGATAAGGTTTTAAAACAGTATCAGATATTCGGTTTTGAAAATGTCTATTTTTAGTATCCTTACCCGCTACGGATTTTTCGTATATACGATTTTCGTATATTCGGTTTTTTCGTAAATCTGAAAACCGTATATACAGTATTCGGTTTCAATTCAATTTAAGTAATTTTATGTTATATTTTTTTAGTTTTTTGGGTGATTTTTTTTTTAATCACTTAAAAGAGTATTAAATACTATAAGAGTAAATTAACTTAAAAATGTATAAGAGTAATAAGATTAAGTCATGGATATACTCGATGTTTGGTGGTTTTATGATTTTATTTTAATATTTTATTTTAAAAATAAAAACTGTATCGGAAACCGCATATCCGGTTTAAAATTTTGCCATACGTATTCAATACGGTTTTATAAACCGTATCGTATATGCGGAAATTTGTATCGGATTTTCTAATAAACAATTATATGCACATTTTGTTTTCTAATAAACAAATCATAGTTTCTAATAAACAAATTATATGCACATTTTTACGCTCCACTATATGTAACAAAAGGAAACAAAAATATCAACATATCTAAATTAATAAGCCTATGTTTAGTGACAAACCATGAATTCAACTCAGCGGGGGCGAACGTATGTAGTGGTGTAAGAGAAACACGAAAAAACATGGAAATTTTAACCTTTTAAAAAAAAAATCGACTGTTAAGCCCCCATGTTACATTTATGAGTAAGTTTACACAGTTAGCCTCAAACGCACCCGTGATTTTCACGGGAATAGAAACTAGTTTGTGATAAAAAAAAAAGATAAAACTTAGAAAGAGTTACAAACTATTCAAGGTAATTTTGAAGTTGATATTCAAATTCAATTATTATTATTATTATTATTATTATTATTTTTATTATGAAGATGCGCGCAGCTTTCATTAAAATAAAATAAAAAGTTTACATGAATTTTGTGGGGAGCCGAGAGACAATCTGGGCCCCCACCCCCTTAGTTATAGCAAAACTAAGCATAGCAAAAATATAAGCGGCCACCCGAGCCCCAACATCCTGAGATACCGAGAATTTCTGGATCCGCTTGAGCAAGTCAACAGCATCCGAACCCAGCTCCCCAAGCGAAGAGAAAGAGAAGGGTATGAAACCATATCCAGCAGCCGCGCAAAATTTCTCATACTTAGCACATTTGCGCTGAGCAGCATCGGCGACAACCCGTCCCGGCACAAAATCGGACATCCCAGTCTGAGTCAAGGGGGAAGACCCTGTGAAATCAACACACACATCACGCCCTCTGTCCCCGGAATAAAGAAGCAAATCCGCAGGACGAAGAGATCTGTCGTGCCCGTCAACCAAACCGATATCAACCTCCTTACCCGCAGAAATACCAGACCTATAACAGATGTCAAATAAGGTGTCACGAACGAGGTTATGTCGATGCTTAACCCCCACAGTACCAGCACAAGAAACAATGTGGTCCCCATACACATCATCAGTAAAACCCGAGAGCAAGCAGGACAAGGCCTAGATACCGCGAATAACGGAACACCGAGGCGATACCCCAGCACACAACGGTAAGTCCTCCTGTTCATAGTCTGACCCAACCCAGAGATAGGAACCGCACGCAACCAATCAGAGGAGTGGGCACCCTGCTGAAACTTCCACAACGCAAGCTGACGCGGTGTCAAAGAAAAAACAAATTCTGAAGAAGCAGCAACCGTCGCGAAATATATATCTGCCAGTTTCGTCATAAGTTTAGGGGCATCAATTTCACTCGCATCACTAAAAAAATTAGAACCTGTAGTTTCCGAAAACACCCGCAAGGCATCGTCAAAAGTAGGACTAGCACATATAATACCAGAAGGCCGCAGGAGCGTAGCCTGCAAAACTGCAGACTGCAAACGGGAAGTTAGAAAAGCATAGTGTAAAACATCCCCCGCAGCATAAACACTGAGTCCACCCAAATGAAAAGGGAAAGTGGCAAGGCGCCACTGCCAATCCCCAAAACCAGGCCCAGACGCGATGAAAATACGTTCCAAGCTAGAACGAAACGCTGCATCAAAGCGAAGATGGACAGACCCAAAGACCCCCGGGGAGCAAGTACGGAGGGAAAAATAGAGTTTAGAAATACCAGTACCGGCCCGAAGCAGAAGCAACTCACATTGCGGGTCCTCAATCCTCGCGACTAAGTCCATAAGCTCAATGGTCTTAGTCACTCTCCTCGCCACAAGCTCACTGCCAAAAATAGGACAAGTACTGACAGGTCCACCCAAAAACAGAGACACCACGCAAGGGTCGAGCAATAGAAGGGGGGAAAACATCGAGCAGCCGACTCCGAGGATCCTCAATAGGCCAAAAGACCTCAGTCTTAGCCACATTAAGATGGAGACCGAAACGAGGCCCATCTGCCATAATCAAATCCAAAACTCTCCCCACCTCTAAAGTGTCCCCAACAATGGTGCCATCATCCAAATACCATGCTTGCAAAGTAAGATCAAAAGAATCCCGGATGTTGCACACTAGGGGATGCAAAACCAAAGCGAAAAGCAAAGGGCCTAAAGGATCACCCTACTGGACACCCTGACAAGACCACAAACAATGCTCCCCATAATAAAGACGGGCAGGTCTAGAGTAACAAAACTCCACCCAACGGGAAAGAACAGGACAACGACGTCGGACTTCCTGTAGCATAGTCACACGATCAACAAGGTTGAAAGCATTTTGGAAATCAACTAGCAACATAGACAGTCCCACATCACCACCACGGGCCTCAATGAGCCGGTTCAAGGCATGCAAGATAGCCTCTCCTCCACCGGACACCCCAACCCCAAACTGAAGGCCAACAAAATAAGCAGACAAAGAAGGACCAACCAGACAAGCACCAGCCTTAGAGACAAGACGTCTCCAGACAGTGCCAACAGCGATAGGGCGACACCCCCGCCTGGTTTAACAAGCGGCGTGAGCGGAGCGCTGACAATGTACTCACCAAGGGCTACAGGGCACCGGCCCTCCAGAAAATGATGATTATTATTATTATTATTATGTTATTTAATGTAATATATTTAATTGACATCTACATGTAAAAATGATAATTGCTTGTTGTCTTTGACATAGTTTGTAATAGGATCAATAAGGATAACTGGACGACATTTAAATAAAAATTTATTGTTTGTTATAATACTTGATTTGAGGATGATTTGTTAAAGTGGTTGTTTGAGAAAATTAATAATCATCCAGGATTTGATTACTAATAACTGTGTAATAATGCAGGCGGGAGATACTAAGTTATTGTAATTAGATTTTGAATTGGACGGTAAATTAGGCAGATTTTTCGTTTTTCTCCCCACTTATTGCATTCTTGAGTTTTTTTTATGGTAGGTGAACTCTAAATTCATAAAAAGTTTATGCGATCTGAGCTGAATATTCTTATTGTGAAAATGCGGTCTAATTCGATCTGTTGGATCAATGAATTAAAAGAAAGCTTATACTCCGTATTAATATATACTCTATGATAAATGATGAACTAATGTCAATATCAATATCAACTATATTTTATGATAAATTAACATAAGTAAAATAAATATATTATGCATATTATATAATTGTTATAATAATTTTATAATGTAGCAATGAATAATGATTCAAATATTAATACTCAATCTAATTTATTATAAATTGTTAAATATATATTTTCGATAAAAGGAGAAAACTCGGAAAGCGTTACAAATAGGGGTGTTCACTCAATCGTCCGAACCAAAGACCAGACTAGACTGGACCATTTAGTCCGGTCCACGGTCCACCTATTAATCCAAATTTGGTCTTCGGTCCGGTCCTAGATCAAACCGAATGGATCGCGGACAGGACCATGGACCAAACTTATATGTAAAAAGAACCTTTAAATTTGTAACATCATTGATTTTATGTCCTAATTTATTTACACGTATTATGAGATATATTTAATTATGTTACTAAACCTAGTAAAAATAAAATGTTGCTTATTTTGATCATTACGAATTTATTAAGATCTAATTTTAAATACCACACTATGTCTATGACAATCATATTCGGTCTATTTGGTCCATTTGGTACGGTCCGGTCCACGCGTTTTTGTGGTCTTGTCTCCGGTCCACCACTTAACCCTTATTTGATTTTAGGTCCAGAGAGTTTGGTCTGATTCGGTCCGATCCCGGACCAATGAACACCCCTAGTTACAAACTATTTAAGGTAATTTTGAAGTTGATATTCAAATTAAAATATTAATTTTATTATGTTAGTTAATGTAATATATTCAAATTAAAAACGCAAATTCTTATTTCAGATGGACCATTTTCGTCTGAAAAATAAGACGGGATTATGTTGCCACTTTTTGATAAAATGTAACCACAACTTATATCAAATTATTTTCAATATTGGTTACATCTAACGGTAAAATGGTTACAAAATCTCGTCTTATTATTTCAGACCTAAATGATCCGTCTGAAGCAAGACCAATTAAATTAAAAATGATAATTGCTTGTTGTCTTTGACATAGTTTGTACTTTATAGTAGGATCAATAAGGAAAACTGGACTAGTGAGATCTTAGTCTACATTTAAATAATTTTTTATTAGAGATAATACGTTTAAAATGTTTTGACTTGGGGAGCAAGTTAAAATTTGGATAGAAGTAAATGAAAAATTAGCAAGTTGCTATTATAAAGATTATTACGAGTTATGACACACTGGAAATATTTCCCGTATAATATACTCCATAATTAATACACTATACTCGTTTGATTGGTACTTGACGCGCGTCCACCGGCTCCTCGACAGGGATAATCCTAAAACTAAATAAATGAAAAATATGGGCTCGCCATTTCTTTATTTCCTAAGGAAATGACGACATCATCATACATCCCGTTATACAGTACTCCGTATTCGCTTGGCCAAATTCTGATTGAAGACGGATACTATTCGTTACAAGTTGAATACGGATATTGCCCATCTCATAATATGCAAGCGGGAAGGGTAAGTGGAGGGCAAATGTATCCCTTCATTTGCCCTCCCACTTGCATATTGTGAGATAGTCACTATACGTATTCAGCTTCATGACGAATAATGCCCGTATGTAGTGAGACGAGCTGATTTCTTGGGCGAATGTATTTCCGTGTCGTTTTGCAAAAAGTGACCATTTTTTATCAGTATTAAACACCTGAATATAGTGAACACTTTTACAAAAAATAGTCACGGTTTAGTCATAAAAAATCGTTATTATTAAACAAAAAATGATCACTTTCTACTGTACCTTTCAAAAAATAAACCCCCAAAACCGATCGAAAACTGCCCGAAAATAACACAACCGAATTTGACCCAAAAAAATTGACCCCTGAAAATTACCCGATCCGATAATGACCCGCACATTTAAGGTCAAGACTCGACCTGATCCGTTACCTGACACGTTAATTGAAAATTTTATTAAAATTTAGTATTGAAAACAAATTAAACCCATATAAAACTATGAAAATAATCTTAAGTTTCAAAATTTTGAAATAAGGTATGCTTATATATGTTTTTAAAGTATAATGTTACCACATGGTTAATTAGTTAGATGATTAATATATAATTATAGTCACTATTTGTCACGCATGTGTAACAACTGATCAGTTTAATATTTCATATAAATTTGAGATGTTAAGTATATTAGTGGCAGGGTTGTCGCATACCCTAATCAAAGATAAATAACCCAAACTAGGCTAACAACAAATTAATGTAATTAGGGAAGTAAGGGGTCGATCTCGGGGAGACGGGAGATACTTGTGAATAGTTATGGTTAGAACTCTATCTTGTACGATTGGCAAATGTTTGTCACTAATTAATAAATGCTATAATAAAAATGATAACAATACAATAAAGAAAAGGATCTAGGGATCGGGGTTCACATGCTAATCAATTTAAAAGCAAAGTTGATTACGGGTTTAGAAAAATCATAGTTGTCCAAGTCTTTAAATGGTATATTCCTTTCGGATTCATACCGACTTTTTAACGGGTCCTAACGTCTTTTCAGCCTTGCTAGGTCATTAAACTATTCTTGCCAGTCCTTTAATTTTCATCTCGACTCTCGCCCTTGAGACGGAAATTGACAAGTATAAACAATTGATTAAGGCCTTAAATCAAAGTTTATCATGAGAATCAAACAAGAAATAGAGACAACTAAAACAATTCTACCCGGAATCAATTTATACTTATAAATTAATTAGACATGTTAACCCTTCCCCTAGAACAAAGATTACTTATGCATGATTAACAATGAAAGGGAAACTAAGATTATAAAACTAAGAATGGTAAACATGATAAAGGAAATACTAAAACAAAATGAACTATAATGTAAAAACAAGAATAAGGATTACCGGAAAGGATGAGCAAAGATTGAAATGGAATAGGAACTGGAATAGGAAAATGCAAACCCGGAAACTAGAATCCCAATTACAAGTAGAACAATTACAATTGAAGGAAACTTAGAACTAAACTAGACTAGAGAAAACTAGATCTAAAACTAAAACTACAAAATGGAGAAAGAAAGAAAAAACTAAACTAAAGATGCTAAAAATGTAAAATGGAGGCTAGGGTTTTCTAATTCTAATCTAGGGTTGTGTGTAGAGAAGTGTTTGTACATGTGAGTTGTGTGTGATGCATAGGCTATTTATAGGGTTGAGAGGCTGCCCAAATGCGTCCGGATTCATGCCCATTAAACAAGCCATTAAGCCTTGCATTAAAGAGAGGGAGATGAAGAGAAGATGGGTAGAATTTGGTGAACCCGATCGGATTGATGGTAAACCCGATCGGATTCGCAGCCCCATATGCATTTTGACTTTCGTTTGATTTTCCCTTGGCATTTGACGTGATTTGTCTTGACACCATTGACTTTAGATCCGAACGGGGACGTAACTTTCGTCGACGAATAGCAAAACCGTCGCAACTTGTACTGTGCATATGAGCTCGAAATGACTTGAAACGTGTTCCCTTTGACTCAGAACCTCTAGATCTTTATAGCATGTCATCTTAACCTCACGTAATCGTCCTTTTTAGCTTCTCCTTGCTCATATTTCCTTCAAATGACGGGATTTGAAGTAGAAACGACTCAATTCCTACAAATGACATTAAAGCACGAGAAATACTGCAAAGGAGAGATTAGCTCATAAAACCACTTCTTAAAGTGGATAAACCATATCAAATCGAGTTAAAATGAGGGGATAAAATCATACAAATTAACACTTATCAATTAGACAAAAATTATTTATTCTAACTATGTACAGATGTACTTATCATATTAGATAGTTACAAAAATTAAGAATAACTATATCTTTATAATTAAATTTAAAGAAAATAAACATTCGTAAAAAGGCGTTTATTTAATCCGTTTATGACCCTTACTTGACCGTACAAACCCGAAATTTACCCGACCCGAATTATAACACCCGCGATTTTCGGGTTTAGGATTTATATAATTTAAATAATCATTTTATTTTTATTTAGCTTGAACTTAGTGTAAAGTCGTATTTTAGTATAGTTGGGTGGAAACCGTTTCATTGTTGCTTGTTTGGAGTCCGGATTGGGGTTCTACGCGAAAATCTAGTGGAAATCGACTTACTTTGGTGGGCCAAGTTGAGTATTTTGGGCCTTTTCCATTAGAAACTCATCAATGTATGTTCCCCTGAAATGTATAGGTAGGGAATCTCATCAATGTATGTTCCCCTGAAATGTATAGGTAGGGAATCTTTTATGCTTGGATCAACCCATCTCCCTCATAATTACCATCTCAAAAATAATTTAGAAATCTCTCTTCATTTTGAATCTCCAAACCCTCTATTAAACCGTATTTTCTTGAGAGCTTTAAACTCTCATAACTCCCTCATTTCTCCATATCTCTTCGTCTACTTGTTCTCTCTTTTTTTTGTAAGTAAGAAAGTTCCTCTCTTGCTAATTTTCGAAATCAAATATTTTTCTAAGGTTAGAATTTCCGATTTATTTTGTATTTTCTTGTTTAGGTGATGATTTAGAAGACTCAAAGAAGAACTATTATCTTATAGAAGAGGATCTCAAAGACTAGAAGTGCTAATCAAGGTAACGTATACGGGTTACTCGACATTACTTTGTTGCTTAATTTTGTGCTTTAGAATAGGTTCACAAGATAGAGTCTTTATATGCTCTTGAATTATGAATGTGTTTGTGGCATGTTGAAGGGATTGTATGTGACTACTTTTGTATTGTTCAATATTTTATGAAGAACTTATGTTGTATAATCTATCAATGTTGTGTTAAATTACATGTTTATAATCATTATTATATGTTCATTTATCGTCCTTGATGTTAGCCTTGAAGGGCTTGTGGTTCACATGCTAGTTTTGTGATTGTTTGAGGCGAAATTGAATTGGTCCGGTTTTTGGTGAGTTGTGTTGCATGGTTTATGCATGGCACCGCTACCCATTCATGTCTTGCCGCATGGAACGAGGTTGAATTGGAATTCAAGTAAACGCATATGGCATCGTCCCCAGCCCCGTCCCTAGCTTGTCCTGCTGGCTTGCCTATCTTACTGGCCGGGATGGCCTTGTGCAAGACCAATACGCATCCCACGATTAACTGACATGCCCCCTTTGAACCCGTGATGGCCAGGACCATCTTGTGCCGTACCGGTACACCCCTTGTCCGGGCCGGGACGAAATGGTATCAGACCAGGATGAGCCTTCTCTACCTCCTTGCCTACCCGTATCGGTTGCGACGATTTTGTGCCGGACTGGGACGACCACATGACCCTTTTTTTTATATATAAAAACTTGACAGATTGGTCGGCGTCGAAAAATTAGGTGGTTTACCCTTTTGAATCACCTGAAGCGGAGACCGTATGAGTAAATGTCATCTGTTTTACTATTTAGAGTTTTGAGTGAATACAACATGTGAAAGTGGATCACTTATATTATTATGCTTGTCTAGACCACATAGTTATCATGTTTGCCTTCATTCATGTACTTGATGCCGGTTTTTGAGGTATGCCACTAATTTATGTTCATGTTACTTTGAGTAGTCGGTTGATTCATAATTGTTGGATGGAGTCGAACACTTATTCCCCATTTGTACCCCTATACTCGTTGGGCTTGAGGTCGGAGCGATGAGGGTACATTCTCGTGTAATTTTTGCATACGGTAGTGTGAATATGACGGCGTTGTTGGGATGCGAACACATAGCGTTGATCACCCGATCGTCAAATGTTGTATACATGCGAGGTGGTGTCATTGTGCACTGTATACGAGCTTGACCTTATTTTACCTTTCTTCGGATCTTTGGTTACTGTATGTGTGACATGTTTTCGAGTTAAGGATACTATTCCGTCCTAGTTCGGACCTTTCGATACGATATGTGTGCCATGTATCGAGTCTCGGATGGATATGTTCATCGCTTGTCGAATCAGGAAACGTTCATCCCGAGATTCAGGCCAGGTGTAACACCCCCAATTTCCAAGGAGCGGCAAGAGCTTCCCTAGAAGGTAGGGGCGCTACCATCTTAGTTTCCCGAGGTAGTACATATCAAATGGACAATAAAGAAACATTTATTATTAGTTACATTTAACTTTTATTACGATAATCCAAATACAACATAATATAATAAACTCGTCTCAAAACTCTAGAACTCAGCGAAAGTAAATGTGGCCGTCGACTCGTCGCATCCCAGCTATCCCAACTATTCACGAACATGACCTTCTAAACAACCTGTTCACCATCCCGCAATGGATCATCATAGTTACACACCGCAAAGAACGAGGTCAGTAAAATTTACACATCTATCACAAAAAAAAAATACATACAACCATTCCAAATATCAGTATCACCTCTAAACTCCGGTAATCGAGTTTCCGTCACAACGGTAACTCCTGCCGGTGTTATACCGCATATCTGAACACCATATCTTCTGCCGATGTCAGGCCGCAGCACTGGACATCAAAATTCCTATTCATCGCAACGAGCATTATCGGTTCAATAATGTGCACATCCCCCTCGTGATGGGAGCCACAAGTGGCGAAGCTCATGGTGTGGAACCGTCTCCCACAACGAACCACTAATATCGATCACAAGAATCCAATCATAATCACAATCATCATATTTCACATCACAATTATCATCAATCACAATTATATCAATAAATATACAAATGTAATGCGTAGGGAAACCCTACCTGTAGTAATTCCGCACGTAGCCACCATGTGACAACCCTCGAAAATGCGGAAATAAAACATAACAAGCATGTGATTTATATAGCGGAAAATACGGTGTTTTTAAAACTTTTTACATGCAAATAGAAAAGTACGAGGAATGTCAATAATCACAAACCAAAGTATAGTATACTACAAGAGACGTAGTCTCTCAAAATGTTATCAAATATCAAAGTTATTAGCAACTAGCTAAACATCGTCTAGGGGTGAATCGTCAAGGCCAACGCCTGCTAGCTCACACCCGAACCAAAAATACAACAAGCAAACCATCCAAGCAAGCAACCTGTTCATCCATGAAAAACATGAACGCCACAGTCAGTGGGGAGTAACTCCGGGTTCTCCCAGCCATATCACAAATAGCATACTTAAACGGAAATACGAAAGTAGAAGCATGCATATAAATATACATGTGAATTACGAGAAGTATAAATAGAAAATCCAATATGTAAAGATATCGGTACATGAAGTACAAAACCGTAACCATCATATTATAGATAGACTCGGGGAAGACACTCTTAGGTAACCATACACTCACTAGGGCTTGCATCTCACCATTAGCGGCATAAGCTTGACAAGATTTAGACTCGACAAACAAACCATGCCAAGTCATCCAACGATCACAAATAATCAATCATATAATCCTCCATCCAAACGTACAAATACGTTGACAACATCTCTCACGGAAAATGACACGCACTAGCACCGTGTACATGGCAAGTATGATTAAAATCGCATCCACGGGATAAACATTTCCCTGAACGCATACACGATTCAACATTTCGTATATGTAGACTAATTTCCTCCTGGTAGGACGACGATATAAATATTCGATCCTAGTCTAAACCTGGCCAGACTCTCGAAATAACATTTTCCGATTCGACTTGCGATAAACATTTCGCATCCAAGACTCGGTCAATCATTGAAGCCGAGTACCCGAAATTCGGTCAACCTTCACGAAAGAGGCGGAAAAGAGCACAAGCATCATAACAAGCGGTACGCTACATGCAATGACACCACCTCGCAAGTATACAACATTTGACGGCCGGGTCGATCAACGCAAATCGTTCGCCTCCCAACAACGTCGTCATATGCCCACTAACACATGCAATTAAGCAGTAAGGATACACTCCTCTTTCCGACATTCCAGCCTTACGAGCGAGGAGGTAGCCAGGGGAATGAGAGTTCATAGCACATAACAATTAGTGCTCAAATCATAACATAAGTAAAACCGACTCAAAGTGAGATATATCAAAAACCGTCATAAAACATGCGATACAAGCGGATGGAATATCATATATTCTAAACATGAATATTTAAAGTCGTTACGTAAATTTATACGATAAACGAACTATACAAAATATTATAAATGAAATGTATAAGAAAGAAATAGAAGATGAAATCTCAGGGGGTGCCAGCCGGTCCATAGGACCGGCCGCCGGCTACCCGGCTGGCACTTCAGCATACTACGAAAACCAAGCAAAATACAGCGTGTCCCAGCTGGTCAAGGGGACCGGCAGCCGGCTACCCGGTTGGGACCATCATAACACCAAATTCTTCAAAAATAATCAGCCGTAGTCCCAGCCGGTCAGCTGACCGGCAGCCGGTCGGCCGGCTGGGACCAACTTCACCCGTGATTCACTATACTTCACCAAAATCATCCATTTTCATTAACAACCATCAACAATTAAAATCAACTATCATCATCAATCATCAATACTCATTAACAATTATCAATAAACAACAACTATCATCAACAACACGAATCCTAGGACTAATCATCCTACCTAAATACGTTTACTAATATTAAGAACACATTAAAAACACGTAAAAATATCGAGTAACCCTTCACCGTTACCTTTTCGCGTCTTCAATCCTCGTCTAGGTCCTCTTCTACTAAGTAGTAGTCTTTGTCGAGGTCTTGAAGGTCTCCACCTACAATTTGACTACAAAAGATAAATATAATTCACCTTTGAGAAAGACGGATAAATTGAAAAGTGAGAAAGACGGTAATTTTATTACCAATTAAGATAGAGGACGATGAGACGGAAAGATTAAGACGAAAATTAGCGGATTTGAGCAAGGGATGAAGGAGTAGTGATGATCTTGAGCTTGATTGAAAATGGTGTCAGGGTTTGGTGGTTTGTATGAGGAAGAAGAAGTAAGTGGAAAAAGAATGAGGAAGATAGGGTTTATAAGGGTGAGTGGAGAAATATGGGGGGAAAAAGCCCAAAAGCGCCTTAAGGCGTAACTCACACGAAATTTCGAGTTAAGTCCGAATACGAACTCGGATTTGTTAAATTAGACACGGGAAACTAAGTTCTAGACTAAATCTAATATTACGCTGAAAAGTATCCGTATAATATTTTTAAAATACAAATAGGGTACATTTGCGGGTGTTACAATCACCCTACCTTTTAAAAAGTTTCGTCCTCGAAACTTGAGAGTAGAAAACAAAAGTATCAAAGACAAGAATTGGTTTTCAAAGTTAACTCGAAAGCTTTTACAAGGGAAACTTTTATGAAATGATGTTCTTCTCGAAAACGGTTTAAGGAGATTTTTCATAAGTGCGAAACTTTATTTACGGATTACAAGAGTGTCCGTCGGGAACGAGAACTCTACTTATCCAAATCAAATCAATATCAAAATAGTGAAATCGAAAATTAAAACAAACGTTAGTAAGTGCAGGACTAGTCACCAGACGTCTCCAAGAACAAGTCCAAACATCCAACCAAACACAAAATCCAAATATAAAAGCAAAAGAAATCCATTTTCTCCAAAAAGATGGCACACAAACCATCTTTAGACTTCTTTGAACGTTAAATTAGAAATACAATAGGGAAATTTGAAGGTTTTCTCAAAGATAAAATCAAATAACAAGACATTACACGGACATAGAGCGACTCGAACATCAAGTTCACAAATTACGATAACACAATATATACAAAACATGCAAAAACGAAACAAATCAAACTCTTAGGAATAGGAAGATCACGATAAAGTCGGCAGGGAGATCTACAAGAATTCGACATCACTAATTCTACTAATAAACTAGTCCTCAAGAGGAAGCAACTTACCTCAATTACACCTTAACCATTCTGAATCACTAAACTCTATAAACATTAATTACAACAATCACGATCAAGGCAACAAACATATTATCTAAGATCCAACTAGCCTCATCCAAGGTCTCACGACAAGGGAAAAATCCACAATCCATTATCGATTAAAATGATTCTTTAATACGTCATAACATCCTTAGTTTGATCATTACTACGCTCGAAGCCTCAAATATAAATAGTCACATTAGCAAACTATGGTGGTTACTAATCCTCAAGATAAATGGGTTCACCATTATAACTCTATAATCCATAACAACTGAGTACTCAATATCCCAAGCTTGCAACAAACATTTCTCAATCTCAAACTATGATTCCTTAAGAATAAAAGAAAATTTCTAATTCCAAACTACAAATGACCAATCACTTGCCAATCAGACAACCAATCAAATCATCTAGTTCATCTAAAACTCAAAATGAATCGATTTTCATTTATGACAATACACCTCAAACTTTGGGTACCGGCTTAATTACCCTAAAACAAAGTCTCTTTTAGAATCCACCAATTAGATACATCTAATTCCCAAATGATATCTCAAGCAACCGTTATAATACCCAACAACAACGAAATATTATCATGATCAACTCAATTCTCAAAATAACACTACAATACCAAGCTCCAAATCTAAAACCACTAAGAGAGGATACATTATCACTATTAAGATTCATCCTAGAGCTTAAGTCCTATTTTCCATGATGAAATACAACATGAAATTTGCTCAATCCAAAGACACATATTCTAGCTAAAGAATCCCAAAATACATCACACTTATTCTCTGAGCCTTACAAACGGAATATCCAATCCACTAGAGAAAAGATGAAGGAGCAACGAGATAGGAAACGATAATGGATCTCAAGGAGAACACGAGAATAATCAGGCATGAGATTACAAGAGAGGAACGCTGAAAATAACGAGGTCAAGCAAGAGACAAAGCAGATAGGAGCGTTATGAAGATATCCGAGTAAGAAAGAAGGTACGAGCTTGCGATTTCTTAAAGATCAATCTTGATCAAAACATTCAAGAATGGAAATGAAAAGGGACAATGGCACGAGTAAAGGTTTAAGGTTAAATCCACAAAATTTCTCCGTTCAGACCTAGGGTGATAGCAAAGCAACTCATCCCAATAACTAAGGTCTCTTACAAGGGACCCTCGTACCACAAATTATCAAAGTAAGGTACGCCTAAATTCGACAAATCGACTACAACCCAATTCATTCATCCTTTCATATCACACGGATTCCCAAAAGCGGAATTGCAACTCAAGCATAGTAACATTCCTTTAGCTCAAATATTGAACACAACCTCAAAGGTTTCTTTAACTGAAGGACTAACAAATACTCCCTTATACTCGGTCATTTTCAAGTCATATAGCCCACGAGTTCATTATTATCAAAGTACAACATCAAGTCAAACATCATCATTAACGTCCCAAAGTATTTCCATCATAACTCACATCATCGAATCTCGCTCATATCTATAATCCTCAAGTAATATGGTTCAACTTACAACGAAACCTTACTACTTCAAACGAGTTTCCAATACCATAAGATAAGATCATATCTTTAAATCCAAGAACTATAACCAAATGCTTTTCCACCAAGCATATACCCAAAGGTACACACTAGAAAATCACAAGAAGTCACATAGTCTCAAGGGCATTTCACAACTCAAGGTATCATCCAAATATTCTCACTTAGAACAACTAGCTCCAACTTAGGTATGATCCTCAACACACTATAATATTATCAAACTCCTAAGTTCAAAAGATTAAATCACTAATGGGTTAAGAAGTCCTAGCCAACTCATTCAACCTTACCCCATCAAATACCATGAACTATCCACATTAGTCATGGCAAGCATCAAGCATTAAAATCATCAAACTTATCTTACTACCTTTCCTCAGAGATACAAGCAATTATCAATATAGGGTGAACTTAGATCTACACCATTTACCTCAAATCCCAAATTCATTCTAACCAACACTAACATCCCACAAAGTTCAAAATTCTTCCGACCAAGTACAATATACCACAAACAAAAGGGTATGACATCCACAAAAATGTTACATGAGGAAGGTAAGGATACCAATGGTAAGATGGAGGAACTATCAAGAGTAATTTCCAAGAGGCAAACAAGTTGGAAGAGAAAGAAGCACCTAGATAGAAGGAGGGGAAAAGGTACACTAAAGGCAAGAGAGATCATCGATGAGGGAGAAGTACACTTCAAATAGGCTCGTCAATCTTCAATCTTCGGTAGAGGATACTTCTTCTAGGTAACACATAATCCACCTCAAGACGGTAGATACAAACAAACATAACATCACTCAACACAATCAACAAACAAGTTAGAACCTAACAAACATCAAGTACACCAATGACTACCACCTTAGGTCCTTAAGTCTACCCTTCTCTCATTTATTATTTCAAGGTCAAGTAATTTAAGTTTAGGGTTCACGTGTGTGCGTCGGGAGCGTCTTAGGCTCTGATACCAATTGTGACAACCCTCGCGATGGCGGAAATAAAACATAACAAGCATGTGATTTATATAGCGGAAAATACAGTGTTTTTAAAAAATTTTACATGCAACTAGAAAAGTACAAGAAATGTCAATAATCACAAATCAAAGTATATTATACTACAAGAGACGTAGTCTCTCAAAATGTTATCAAATATCAAAGTTATTAGCAACTAGCTAAACATCGTCTAGGGGTGAATCGTCAAGGCCAACGCCTGCTAGCTCACACCCGAACCCAAAATACAACAAGCAAAATCCATCCAAGCAAGCAACCTGTTCATCCATGAAAAACATGAACGCCACAGTCAGTGGGGAGTAACTCTGGGTTCTCCCAGCCATATCACAAACAACATATTTAAACGGAAATACGAAAGTAGAAGCATGCATATAAATATACATGTGAATTACGAGAAGTATAAATAGGAAATCCAATATGTAAAGATATCGGTACATGAAGTACAAAACCGTAACCATCATATTATAGATAGACTCGGGGACGACACTCTTAGGCAACCATACACTCACTAGGGCTTGCATCTCACCGTTAGCGGCATAAGCTTGATAAGATTGAGACTCGACAAACAAACCATGCCAAGTCATCCAACGATCACAAATAATCAATCATATAATCAAATATCCAAACGTACAAATACGTTGACAACATCTCTCACGGTAAATGACACGCACTAGCACCGTGTACATGGCAAGTATGATTAAAATCGCATCCACGGGATAAACATTTCCCTGAACGCATACACGATTCAACATTTCGTATATGTAGACTAATTTCCTCCTGGTAGGACGACGATATAAATATCCGATCCTAGTCTAAACCTGACCAGACTCTCGAAATAACATTTTCCGAATCGACTAGCGATAAACATTTCGCATCCAAGACTCGGTCAATCATAGAAGCCGAGTACCCCAAATTCGGTCAACCTTCACGAAAGAGGCGGAAAAGAGCACAAGCATCATAACAAGCGGTACGCTACATGAAATGACACCACCTCGCAAGTATACAACATTTGACGGCCGGGTCGATTAACGCAAATCGTTCGCCTCCTAACAACGTCGTCATATGCCCACTAACACATGCAATTAAGCAGTAAGGATACACTCCTCGTTCCGACATTCCAGCCTTACGAGCGAGGAGGTAGCCGGGGGAATAAGAGTTCATAACACATAACAATTAGTGCTCAAACCATAACATAAGTAAAACCGACTCAAAGTGGGATATATCAAAAACCGTCATAAAACATGCGATACAAGCGGATGGAATATCATATATTCTAAACAGGAATATTTAAAGTCGTTACGTAAATTTATACGATAAACGAACCATACAAAATATTATAAATGAAATGTATAAGAAAGAAATAGAAGATGAAATCTCAGGGGGTGCCAGCCGGTCCATAGGACCGGCCGCCGGCTACCCGGCTGGCACTTCAGCATACTACGAAAACCAAGCAAAATACAGCGTGTCCCAGCCGGTCAAGGAGACCGGCAGCCGGCTACCCGACTGGGACCAACATAACATCAAATTCTTCAAAAATAATCAGCCGTAGTCCCAGCCGGTCAGCTGACCGGCAACCGGTCGGCCGGATGGGACCAACTTCACTCGTGATTCACTATATTTCACCAAAATCATCCATTTTCATTAACAACCATCAACAATTAAAATCAACTATCATCATCAATCATCAATACTCAATAACAATTATCAATAAACAACAACTATCATGAACAACACGAATCCTAGGACTAATCATCCTACCTAAATACGTTTACTAATATTAAGAACACATTAAAAACACGTAAAGATATCAAGTAACCCTTCACCGTTACCTTTTCGCGTCTTTAATCCTCGTCTAGGTCCTCTTCTACTAAGTAGTAGTCTTTGTCGAGGTCTTGAAGGTCTCCACCTACAATTAGACTACAAAAGATGAATAGAATTCACCTTTGAGAAAGACGAATAAATTGAAAAGTGAGAAAGACGGTAATTTTATTACCAATTAAGATAGAGGACGATGAGAGGGAAAGATTAAGACGAAAATTAGCGGATTTGAGCAAGGGATGAAGGAGTAGTGATGCTCTTGAGCTTGATTGAAAATGGTGTTAGGGTTTTGGTGGTTTGTATGAGGAAGAAGAAGTAAGTGGAAAAAGAATGAGGAAGATAGGGTTTATAAGGGTGAGTGGAGAAATATGGGGGGAAAAAGCCCAAAAGCGCCTTAAGGCGTAACTCAGACCGAATTTCGAGTAAAGTCCGAATACGAACTCGGATTTGTTAAATTAGACACGGGAAACTAAGTTCTAGACTAAATCTAATATTACGCTGAAAAGTATCCGTATAATATTTTTAAAATACAAATAGGGTACATTTGCGGGTGTTACACACCATCCGTCACATACAAGCATACAAGACCGTTATCCAAAACCTACAAGCAATGGTACGACTCCTATCACAAATATGGTCACTAATCTCAATAACAACTATGAAGGTAGTTACTTACCATACTAGATTATTCATCCCCCTTTTTGTCGGATCCCAACATGCCGTCTCGCTTCTATTGTGGTCTACTAGGTGGTGGATTCAATAGGATACAAGAAGGTAAGGTTGGGGAAGATAAGGGAGAGTTACGTTTTGATTTTCGAAAGAATGAGAAATGATTTTCGAAATAAAATGATTAACGTCGCTGAGATACGTGGCACTCGACCGAGTATCAGGGACACTTAGTTGATTATGCTGCACTCGCTCGAGAGTCTTCCACACTCGACCGAGTAAGTTGTAATAGGTCGAGTTTGCCCAACTGAAAGATACCAAGTTCTCCAACTGAACCCCATGAGAGGTCCTGCCATGTTAAAGGTCGGTCAAGGGCCTATAAATAACGGGTATTACAGTCTTAACCCCTTGAAAACGAACTTCGTCCCCGAAGTTTGCCCCATTCCTGTCAAGAAAATGATAACGACTAAGTCAAAAGATATACTAAAATTCGCGAGATCACGACAGTTGTGACAACCCTCGAAAATGCGGAAATATAAATCAAACATAGCATGCATAAATGTCGCGGAAGTACGAAGTTTTTTAAAAATTTTACATGCAATGGTACGAGGTGTTATCAAGCAAACCAATCGTAAAGTAAATACAAGTACAACGGGGAGACAAAGTTCCTCAAAACGGTAATGAGTCTAGTAAACTGGAGTCAAGCGAAAAGGTAAAACGTCTACATCGACGCCCGCTAGCTCACACGGTCTCAACCCAAAAAGAAGCACGGACTAGTACCTGTTCATTGATGAAACATGAATGCCACAGTCATTGGGGAGTAACTCGGGGTTCTCCCAGCCATATCACATTAAAACGTACATAACAAAAGTATACAAATATACATCATCATTATCATCGAATATGAACAACATCATCATCATATATAAACAATATCATTATCATATATAAACAATGTCATCATATATAAATAATATCATCATCATATATGAACAATATCATCGTCATATGTAAACAATATTATCATCATTTATAAATTACCAAATAACCAAGTCTTAGGGAAGACTCACCCAAAACAAGAAAGTAACGAAGGAGATATGACCATTTTACGAAAAGGGGCCGGTGTAGGAAAACTTCACCTGCACGGGTAAAATTTCACCCGCCCGGGTGAAATTTCACTCGCCGGCTCCCATACCATTTTTAAGCCATTTCGGACAACTTTTGTAACTGGAAAAATTTCGCTCGGCTGGGTGAAATTTCACCTGTCGGCATCACACGAGCTATGAACATGAATTTTCATCCCTTTCAAACCCCAAACTTAATATACAAGATCATATCACTAACAAGCAATGAACAAGGATTAAAGACATTTAACTCATCATTTAAATCAACACAACAAACTCAACTTTATGCCAAACAATCTTAAGCCCATTTGTAATTACCAACACAAACCATCATAAATCATCGACCCACACGACATACTAGAATCACAACTTAATTAGACATCAAGAGCATAATTAATTCATCATTAAAGGCTTGAACACAAGTTTAAGCAATGAGAAAGGATGTTTATCATCTATACTACCAATTTCCATCAACTTGAAACATTAGATGTAATTCACCAATTCAACATGTGATAGTCATAGATTTACATCAACCTCTAACCAAGAACTCATATTTTCCATGAAAACTACTCTAAAACACATAGAAAACACATAAAAATTTGATATCGAGTAACCCGTCAACATTACCTCGAATCTTCACTCTTCTAAGTCTTCCTCCACTAAGTAGTAATCCTTGTCCGGGTCTTGTAAATCTCCTCCTACAAATTTATCATAAAAGGTGACTAAAATTCATCTTTGAGAAAGATGGAAAAATTGAATAAGAGCAAGATTGTAAATTTCTTACCTAGCAAGATAGAGGGGAAGGAGAGGGGAAGAATGAGCTAAAAAGTGGAATATTTTAGTGGGAAATGAGAGAGATTAATGAGTTTGAAGCTTGGTGGTTTAGAGAGTAACAATGGTGGGTAGAATATTAGGAGTGAGTGATGGAGATGATAGAATAGATGCTGAAAAATGAGAGGGAGAACAGTGAGTGACAAGTGGGCTAACTTTGGTGAATAACTTGAATTGGATTCCCGATAAGAATTCGAATACGGACTCGAAATTGACGGAATAGACACCAATTTAGCCCAACTAACTAATTTACTAATTAAATCTGATATTAAGACTAGCTAATAATAATAATAAAATATTACTAAAGTCTAATCGCTAAAATTACGGGTGTTATAACAGTACTCCGCTCTCCTACTAATTGGCTTAACTTACGATTCCACAAGAATTTTGTCTATGACACTTACCGTCGCATACCATCAGCAGTGATCACATACAGTCAATGTCCAACATAATGACAATCAATCACATATTATCGGTCATTTCATGTCATTCCATTCCATTTCATTATCATACTCACATAGGTTCCGCATATCAAATAGACATCACATGTATACATGTACATACAAATCATCACGCGTTTCCATATATGACACATATACGACACATATAATTAATCATATCTCACGAAATTGCTTATGACACCTCAGTTACTTTGCCGCTACCTAGCTAAATAGTAACATAGCACTTGTCACCGAAACTCAATAATATTTCTTTGAATTTACCGTCTTTAAGTCACATGTAAGTCACTAAACCCCGCAATGTTATCTACCCCTCTCAAAAAGAACTTCGTTCCAGAAATTCTGTCCCATGAATTATTCCTGGTCAAAGTGAAAGTGAGGTACTGATAGGGGAAACAGATTGCATACTTTATCAACCTCGAAACCCACTATACCCAAGCCTTGCGTACACAGCTATTATACAATTTCGCATTAGTCTTACCAGAATCGCAATATCCATAAACGTAGTCTTTATTAACACCCACCCGAATTTTTAATAACTCATAAAAATTTATTTCTTTTAATAAAAGTTTATCTAATAATACAATTACATACTAAATAATAATGATTAGTATTATGCCCCGTAACCAATAAGTTGCTATTAACCTTTGCATATCATCGATAGTAATAAATTTTCATCACATTACACCTTTCACATCACCGAACACAACATATAGACTCGAAAGCAAAATCATCGCTTTTTAAATTTGGGCTCGGCCGAGTGAGGTACACTCGTCGAGTGCTATATTCCGATAAAAGTCTGATGCTACTGAACTGGTTGCACTCGGTCGAGTGCAGAGTGTACTCGACCAAGTGGACGGTACTCGGTTGAGTGGCCCATGACACTTGGTCAAGTAAAACACTGGCATGGTCACAAACAGCCTTCGTACGAACACCAACCTTACAACAGCCAACAATAAACAACAACACGTAATGATGATATATATATACTACATAAAATCCAAAGTTCAACTAAGTAACACAAGTCTTGGCCTTATGGCCAATTACATCATGAAATATTGTTCCAACATCACGACAAAACAATAAAAAGTCACATAACCACCAACGAGTAAGAGATCAACAACATCTATCAATACCGCGACGAGGTTCGCCTCATTGCTCCACTCCCACGTTTTCATCCATAATCTTCTCGTTAGCCGCACCCAAGGTCCCTTCGCCAATATCATTCCCATGATAACCTCTACCTATCCATCTCCCCTCAGCGTCCAACTTACTACCATAGTTGGCGCCCCAAGGTCTCATTAAGGCACCCATAATCGTCGGGAATGATATTTACCCATGCCACTCTGTCTACGCCATAGCACTCAAAACCCCTCTATCATTCCCCATTCCTCTCCACCAAGCTGGCTGAGCAACGCTCGTCTCCAAGTTCTGCATCTGAGCCAACTTCTGCATATTATTTAACACCAAGGCATTAGACAGCCTCTCGGTCAGCTCACTCATTTCCATCCTCAAGTCCTGCACGGTCGGATAGAATGGATACTGAGGGTAAACCAGGTACTAACCCTGCTCCTAAGGAACGAACGACGACTCCACCATTTGATCTTTCTTGCCCGTTGGCCGTACTACTGGAGTATGATAATTTGATTTTGAGACAACTTTCTTGTTGGCCGTACTGCCGAGTTTAGATATGTTCATCTTTTGTCCGCCTTTGCCGTTGGTCGACTGCCGGATTTAGGGTGCTCGGCTTCTGTGTTTGACCGAGTCTTGGATGTGTGCACGTCTAGCCACATGTCGAATCGGGTACACATCTTGTCCCGAGAGTCTGTCCAGGTTTAGACTGAGATCGTATTATTATCGTAGTCCTCCCGGGAGGATTTGAGTCTAGAGTCGTCTGGTCTTTCATAGTGCAGATGCTAGTGCGTGTCATTTACCGTGAGTGTGTGTATGCTTATGTTTGACCACATGTTGGATTGAATACTTGATTAATTTGATGCCTATGTTTGGTTTGTATGTCGAGTCCCTAACCTTCTCAAGCACATGGTCATTAATGGTGTAATGCAAGCCAATAGTGATCCATGTGGTTGCCAAGGGGAGTCTACCCCGAGTCTGGTATTGCATGATGATAATGAATGATGATTCCTATACTCGTATATTGTTATTGTGGTAATATTATTCTTATATCCGGCATGATAGATATATGTCTCATGATGATATATGCTTATATGCTTGCTTATGTGCGTTTTGATGTGATATGGCTGGGAGAACCCCGAGTTATTCCCCATTGACTGTGGCATTTATGTTTAATGAATGAACAAGTTGCAGGTTGGTGTTGCATGAGGTATAAGGAGTGAGCTAGCGAGCGTTGTACTTACATCGATTTACCCTTAGCGTTGTAGTTTACATTAGTTGATATCTTATTTGTGTTTTTATCAAGGGATCAGGATCCCTTGCATTTATCTATGTACTATTTGAATAAACGATTTATTAAATAAAGCTTCGGTTTTTATAATAAAGTGACATTCGCGGTTTTGTTTTTAAAGTTTTTAAAAATCTCGTATTTCTGCTGTAAATCTATGTGTTTACTTTATTGCGAAATCGCTGGGTGTCACACCGAAAATGGCGGTTGGTAAGTACTAGTGAGGGGGCTTGTACACTAGACCAAGAGGGGGTGATGTTGGGTCTAAATCTCATCGAAAGTAGTGTCCAAAACGACTTCAAAATGAGCTCAAAAGATCGTCGTAAAACCAAGTTTATAAACTTGTTTTAAAACACCGTTTTAAACAAAATGAGACTGTAAAATGAAAGAATTCAAAGTCAATTTTTCAAGTCGGGTTTAGACAAACATTTATTATATTTTCAATAAAATAAATGAAAACTCAATTTTTTAAATGAATTCAAAAATGAATCTTTTCGAGGCGGAAATCGATTTTAAATTTCATTCAAAATATAACGACGACGCCCATTCCATATCGTAAAACGAACCAAAAATAATGACGATGTCAAACGAGAAATACATGTCGTCTTATCATCATCGGGTGTTTGGCGGGATTTCTATAAATGCCAGTATCGACGGATACGAGTATCTACACCTTTATTTTCTTGTAATGTGGCTGGGAGAACCTCGAGTTACTCCCCACTGACTGTGGCATTCATGTTTAATGAATGAAAAGGTTGAAGTCGGTGCTTCATGGGGTGGACTACTTGTGTGATTTAGTGAGCGTCAACTTAGACATTTACTTTTGCACTATTGTTGTTTTTGAGGGACTTTGTTTCCCCCTTGTAGCTATATACTACACTTTCGGTTGTAGTTACTTATTTACTTTTTGTTGACTTTGTTTTGGTGACTTCGCGTACTTCATAAAAAGTTTTTAAAACACGTATTAAACTCAAACCCAGACTAACCGAACCCGTAACCCGCTTGCATGACCGGTTCGACAAGTCTACTTTCTATGAACACACGTACAACCATCTACCCATTAACCTACTCGCTCTTATGTTCTTTCACATTGATCATTTATCCAAATTGATTAAGGTTGGTAAGGTTGAGAGCACCACATAGCATATGGTAAGTGGATATCTTTTATGTTTGAAATACTTGATCTTGTTGACTCCACAATCTTTGGTGTAGATAATTTGTGTGATGTCATGGATTCAGGTATGTTGTTAAGGATGTGCTTGCAAATTCGGAATGGGAAACTTGCATCTAAATGGGTTGGAAAAGGTAGGCTACCATCTACATTGCAAACCCGTTCGTCTATTTCATTGGAGCTGGTTACAAAAGAGCTTAAGGAGAACAAAAGTTTGATCAATTTCCTTGTGAATGAGATGGAGGGTCTTCGCAAAGAGGTAGTGGATGTTCGGATGGAGAATACGAAGTTGAAGACTATTCTCACCGATCTTACCAAAGCCGGGAAATCTGATGATGGAGATGATGATGAGGATGATGACATGTCCTAGACCTCTCGGCCCTACTCTCTTTTTAACTTATCCCTTTGCTTAAGCCTTATATCATTTTGCCCTTGGCTTTTATGTTAGTTATGTTGTTGCATGAACTTGGTAGTATTTGTTTAATTTTCTTGAACTATGTGGTTTGTAAACTAATTATTTCACTTTGTTGCATTAGGATGTTATTCTACCACTTAATGATATCAAGAGGGGGAAATTACTAGTGCGTGATTCAATGACTCTTAGGCTTGCATTCACCGTAAATATGTTAGCTTAGCAATTTGAAATTCTACTTAAGTTAGTATCGACTTGACCGAAGTACCTTTATCATGTATGCATCTTGTTTGATCTTGCTTACACTTATTAAAACTGTGACCTTGGACTAAGGGGGAAAGAGACATTCAGTTTTATTTGTCTTGCCATCATCAAAGGGAGAAATTGTTGAGACCACTTCTAGATTAGTATTGTTGATGATACCTTAAGACAAATTAATCTCATGTATTTATATAATGTGTGCCTCTTAAGTTTTAATCTTATAGTGATGGATGCTCTATTTGCTAAATCAAGATGTCCAAGAGTGATCAAGATGAATATTGTCATTAGTGTGTCATGGTGTTGTAATTGAGATCGTTCAACTAGTATAAGTGCAAAGTGCTTCAATATCCACTGTGAATTCCACAGTGATTTCTGACCCGTTATTGAAAGAAAAAATTGAAAATAATTTGTACTCTTTCGTATGCTTTGTAAATCGTCTAAGTGACTTGAGCTTTCAAAGAATCGGATTTTATCAAAGTCTAATAAGAAGAAAATTGTGTCTTTCACAGGAGTCTTCTAGTTGTAAAAGATTTATTTAAATGGGTTGTTTACTTTTCTATTTTTGGAAAAATTTATGGGTCCCATAAACTTGACCAAATTTGCTCATTCCTTGATGAAAACTCTTACCCATTTCTGAAAAATGCAAGCCAATATTTCTTTCACTAGTAAGACAAATTACTTGAGGAAGAATTCGGTTTACTTGTGCAAGAAACCATCCCTATTGTAGTATTGATGAAGTCTCTTGATTAATATTATAATAAAGACTATGTGTTGTTTTGTATGTATGTTTATGATGCTTAAGTAAACAACTTGGACATTATAAATGCCCATCATACTTCACATTTTCTAGTGTGTATAAATTATCAACTTGAGTCTTAAATTTCAAACTTTTCTTTTGGGTTAGTTTGTTGCACAATGTACTTGTCTAGTTCAATGATCTTGTGCTAGTACTTAATCGGTTTCTCCACCGTTCATTTTGTGAACATATTGAGAAACACAAGTCTTGTAACAAACGAGTAGAACAAGTCTTAAGATAGTGTCTTATTGCGGAGTAGCTTTAACCAAATAGCAACCGGAGTAGGTTGGGGAGTTTTTTTATTGTTCGGGGTTTTATATTGTATGAGTTTACTTCTAAGATGTTCAATAAAATAGCGTTGGCTGTAGGTCGCAGAGTAGTGGCCGAACCAATTTAAAAAAACATCTTTGAGTTTTGTCTATTTACGTTTTTATTTCCGCTGCACTCTGAATTCACTGTTGATTCCACTGTGACATCTGCTTGCTGAATCATTGTTGTATACTGTTTGGTAATTTTACCCACACCTAAATAACCAATTATGGAAGGGTTAAGGTGACCTACTCTTTAAACCTTGTATCGAGGGGTTAATTTATATGTGATTTACGACGGAATATGTGTGTACAATAAGAGGGAATAACCGTAGAAAATAAGTAAAATACAAAGTAAAGAAATTACTACAAAAGAGATTGTTGACTCGGAAAACCCAATGTGGGAAAAACCACTGGGGGAGTCGGTATCCTGTAACACCCGCAAATGTACCCTATTTTTCTAGTAGAAATATTTTACGAAATCGTCTCAGTAATTTTAAGTTTTAAATTAGCTTTTTAAGTTCCGAGTCGAATTTTGAATTTCCGAGTTCGTATTTGGAATTTCTACGAGATTTCATGAAAAAGCCGTCTTCAGTCTAGTTTGACTTTTCTGGACTTTGGAAATCGTCTTTGACTTTTCCTTCATAACTCACACATCTCATATTTCCTTAACCTAATTCTTCATTAAACACAAATCAAACACACAACCCCTTTCTTCTCCATTAAGAAAGCTCATCTTTTTCCCTCTTGGATTTTGATCTTAGAATCGACGTATCTCCTTCGTTCCTCGATAGAATTCTCGTAAGTTCGTCTTAATCTTCCCCTCTTATCTTCCTCTATCCGTATTGGTATAAAATTACCGTCTTTCTCGCTTTTTAAATTATCCGTCTTTCTCAAGGTGAATGATATTCATCTTTTATTATCTAATATTATGTAGGTGGAGATTAGGAAAGCTTAGTAACCGTTTAAAGACGCGAAAAGGTAACGGTGAAGGGTTACTCGGTATTACTTACGTGTTTTACATGTTTATATGCTAGAAAATCGTATTAGATTACGATTAGGAAGTTTAGAAACCATGCTATGATTAGTAAATGAGGTTATATGATGAATGTTGATGAATTATATTGAGTGTTGATGATTATTTGAAGTATATATGAGAATTGAAATGAGTTGGAAATGATTTGGTTGAGCTTTGGAAGCTCTCGGGTGAAGAAGTGCTCCCAGCCGGTCGACCGGCCGCCGGTCTGACCACCGGCTGGGAACACATCAGAAACTCTTTTGAAAAATGGGATTTTTGTATAAGAAGTGCTCCAGGCCGGCCAACCGGCCACCGGTCAACCCACCGGCCTGGAACACATCAGTGTTGAAGTTTGGAATTGGGTATGATTGGCTGTGCCGGTCGACCGGCCGCCGGTCGACTGACCGGCCCAGACCCCTTTTCCTCTGTTTTTGGATTTTGCCTGTGTTCTGAGCCGGCCCACCGGCCGCCGGTCTCCTGCCCGGCCTGGAACACGGCTGTATGCATTTCCTTTATTTTCTAAAACTCGTAATTTATATTAGTTCGCATGATCGGTTTGTCGTATAATTTTACGTAATGTCTTATAATATTCATGTTTTGGATATATGATATCTCTTTCGCATGTATCACATGTTTTGTGACGGTTTTCGATATGTTCCCACTTTGAGTCGGTTTTTACAAATGAGTCGGTTTGAGCACTATTTTGTCTTGTGCTTTGTATTCTCATTCCCTTGGCTACCTTCCCGTTCGTAAGGCTGGAATGTCGGAACGGAGAGGTATCCTACTGCTTAAATGCATGTGTTAGTGGGCATACGACGACGTTGTTGGGAGTTGAACGCTATGCGTTGATCGACCCGGCCGTCAAATGTTGTGTACTTGCGAGGTGGTGTTATTTGCATGTAGCGTACCGCTTGTTATGAGGCTTGAGCTCTTTTCCGCCTCTTTCGTGAATTGATCTACCGAATTTGGGGTACTCGGCATATATATTGTAAGCCCGAGTCTTGGATGCGAAACGTAATCGCATGTCGAATCGGAAAATGGTTTATTCCGAGATTCTGGCCAGATTTAGACTAGGACCGGATATTATCGTCGTGTACCAGGAGGAAAAATCGTTTACATAGGAGAAATGTAAGCATCGCGTATGAGGTTCAGGAAATGTTGTGATCCGTGGGATGCGTTAATCATTAACTTGCATGTACACGAGGCTAGTGCGTTTCATTTACCGTGAGAGTTCGTGAGAGTGTAGTTCTTGTGTCGTTCTTGAATTCGTGATTTCATGATATTGTTCATGGTCCATTGGCCTGATGGACAACGTCATTGTCTTGGTTCGGTTTGGATGATAATATGTTGGATTCTTTTGTGATCATATATGACTCTTGACATGGGTTTGTCCTGGTAGAGTATCCATCTTATCAATCTTAACCGCTAACGGTGAGATGCAAGCCCTAGTGAAGCGGATTCGATTGACTAAGAGAGGTCTATCACGAGTCTTTGATAACATGATGGTTACGGATGGGATTTTAATATGATCTTATCATTATATCTCGTATTGCCTATTTATGCTTAATCGCAACCACATGTTATATTTATTTATGCATGCTTTACTTCGTCTATTACCTATAGTACGTTTGCTTGTAATATGGCTGGGAGAACCCGAGTTACTCCCCATGACTGGTGGCATTCATGTTTTTCATGGATGAACAGGTTTCTGCTTTGGATGAGTTTGGATATGTTATATGGGGTCGGGGGTGAGCTAGGCGGGCGTCTGTCCCTGGAGTTTCACCTTAGAAGATAGGTAGCTAGTTTTTGTAACACACTGTTCTTGCAACATTTGAAGAGACCCGCTCTTTATTGTATATCCTATTTAGTTGTAATATTTTGACACTCCTCGTTTTATTTAACTTGCATGTATAAAAGTTTTTAAAAACTACCTATTTCCGCAATATAATTCACATGCTTGTTTGTTTATTATTTCCGCATTCGCGAGGGTTGTCACAGTTGGTATCAGAGCTTTATCGCTCACGACGCACACACGTGAACCCTAAACTTAAACTACTTGACCTTGAAATAATAAATGAGAGATGGGTAGAAATTAAGGACTTTACTTGGTAGTCTTTGGTTTACTTGATGTTTGTTAGGTTCTAACTTGTTTGTTGATTGTGTTGAGTGATGTTATGTTTGTTTGTATCTACCGTCTTAAGGTGGATCATTGTGTTACCTAGAAGAAGTATACTCTACCGAAAATTTGAAGATTTACAAGCCTAATTGAAGTGTATTTCTTCTTCATCTATGAATTCTCTCGTCCTTATTGTTTTATGCTCTCTTCCTTCTATCTAAATGCTTCTTCATCATCTAACTTCTTTTCCCCTTGGAAATTACTCTTGTTACTTTCCTCCTCTTTATCAATTTGTACCATCAACTTCCTTATGTGACCTTTTGTGGACACCTTACCCTTTAGTTTGTGGCATATTGTACTTGGTTGGAAGAATTTTAGACTTTGTGGACTATTAGTGTTTGTTAGAATGATCTTGTGATTTGAGGAAAATGATATAGATCTAATTTCACCCTATGGTGGTGAGAGTTGGTATCCTTGAGGAAAGTATGGTAAAATATGTTTGATGATTTTAGTGTATAAATGCTTGTCATGACTTGTATGTAAATAGTTCATGATATTCGATGGTGTAAGTTGAATGAGTTGGCTAGGATTTCTTAACTCATTAATAATTTAATCTTTTGGACTTAAAAGTGTAGTATTGTTTTGAAGACCATACTTATGATATGTCTAAGTGGTGTAAATGAGAAGCTTTAAATGATATCTTGAGGTGCGAAATACTTTTGAGGTTAAGCGACTTCTTGTGCATGGCTTCCTATTGTGTTTTTGTGAGTATAGGCTTGGTGGAAAAGCATTTGGCTATAGTTCTTGGATTTAAAGATATGATCTTATCTTATGGTATCGGAGACTCGTTTGAAGTAGTAAGGTTTCGGTAAGTTGAACCATATTACTTGAGGATTATGATGTGAGTTATGATGGAAATACCTTGGGACGTTAATGATGATGTTTGACTTGAGGTTGTACTTTGTTAATAATGAACTCGTGGGCTATAGACTCGAAAATGACCGAGTATAAGAGAGTATTTGTTAGTCCTTCGGTTAAAGAAACCTTTGAGGTTGTGTTGAATATTTGAGCTAAAGGAATGTTATTATACTTGAGTTGCAATTTCGCATTTGGGATTCCGTAAGATATGAAAGGATGGATGAATTGGGTTGTAATCGAATTGTTAAATCTAGGTGTACCGTACTTTGATGATCGTGGTATGATGGTCCCTTGTAAGAGGCCTTTGTAAAGGAATAATTAAGTTGTTTTACTATCACATTAAGTTTGAAAGGAGAAATTTTGTGGATTAAACCTTAAACCCTTACTCGTGCCATCATTCCTTTTCATTTCCATTCTTGAATGTTTTTGTCAAGATTGATCTTTAAGAAATCGCATGCTCGTATCTTATTTCTTACTCGGATATATTCATACCTCTACTATCTGCTTTGTCTCTTTCTTGACCTCGTTATTTTCAGCGCTCCTCTCTTGTAATCTCGTGCTTGAATTATTCTCGTGTTCTCCTTGAGATTCCTTATCGTTTCCTATCTCGTTGCTCCTTCATCTTTTCTCTAGTGGATTGGATACTCCGTTTCTAAAGCTTAGAGAATAAGTGTAATGAATTTTGGGATTCTTTAGCTAGAATATGTGTCTTTGGATTTAGCAAATTTCATGTTGCTTTTGATCATGGAAAATAGGACTTAAACTCTAGGATGAATCCTAATAGTGATAATGTATCCTCTCTTAGTGGTTTTAGATTTGGAGCTTGGTATTTTAGTATTATTTTGAGAATTTAGTTGATCATGATAATAGTTCGTTGTTGTTGGGTATTATAACGGTTTCTTGGTATATCATTTGGGAATTAGATATCGCTAATTGGTGGATTCTAAAAGAGACTTTGCTTTAGGGAAATTGACCCGGTACCCAAAGTTTGAGGAGTTTTGTCGTAAATGAAAATCGATTCATATTGAGTTTTAGATGAACGATATGATTTGAATGGTTGTCTGATTGCCAAGTGATTGATCATTTGTGGTTTGGAGTTAGTAATTCTCTTTTATTCTTAAGGAATCATAGTTTGAGATTGAGAAATATTCGTAGCAAGCTTTGGATAGTGAGTGCTCAGTTGTTATGGAATATAGAGATAGAATGGTGAACCCATTATCTTGAGGATTAGTAACCTCCGTAGTTTGCTAATGTGGCTATTTATATTTGAGGCTTCGAGCGTAGTAATGATCGAATTAAGGATGTTATGGCGTATTAAAGAATCCTTATAGCCGATAATGGATTGGGGATTTTCCGTTGTCGTGAGACTTTGGATGAGGCTAGTTGAATCTTAGATAATTATGTTTGTTGCTTTGATTGTGTTTTGACTTTCGAGGATGAGAAAGTTCATTGTAATGAATTTTGGAATAAATTGGATCAGAGAATTTTATGGTAAGGGCCGTTCACTTTGTGGTTGTTACTAGATATGGTCCCCCTAAGATGAGATTTCTTTGGTTAGTGGTCTCAGATAGAGTTTGATGAATCTAGGGATTTTATATTGCGTTAAAGGACCTCTCCTGCAGATTGCAATCTATGGACCCTAGTCGATGCTAATTAGGTTTGAATGGATATGTGGATGACTTGAGGTCTCGTGGTTATGAAGGATTTTAGTAGAAATCAAATGATTGAAAATGTTGAGGTGTAACTTGGGTAAATTACATCCTCTTGAGGATTAGAGTATCAGTAGAGTTAGTTCTATCGAATTCTTGTAGATCTTCCTGCCGATTTTATTGTCATCTTTTTATCCCTAAGAGTTCGATTTGTTTCGTTTGTGCGTGTTTTATGTATATTTTGTTATCGTGATTGTGAACTTTAAGTTCGAGTCGCTCTATGTACGTGTAATGTCTTGTTATTTGATTATATCTTTGATAAAACTTTCAAATTTCCATATTATATTTCTAATTTAACGTTTCAAAGAAGTTTAAAAATGGTTTGTGTACCCTCTTTTTGGAGAAAATGGATCTCTTTTGCTTTTATATTTGGATTTTGCGTTTGGTTGGATGTTTGCACTTGTTATTGGAGACGTCTGATAACTAGTCCTGCACTTACTAACGTTGTTTTAATTTCGACTTCACTATTTCGACAAAGATTGGTTTGGATAATTAGAGTTCTCGTTCGCGACGAGCATTCTTGAGATCCGGAAGTAAAGTTTCACACTTATGAAAATTCTTCTTTAAACCGTTTTCTAGATGAACTTCGTTTCATAAATATTTTTCCCTTATAAAAGTTTTCGGATTAATTTTGTAAACTGATTCTTATCCTTGATACTTTTGTTTTCTACTCTCAAGTTTCGAGGACGAAACTTTTTAAAAGGGGGGTGATTGTAACACCCGGAAATGTACCCTATTTTTCTAGTAGAAATATTTTACGAAATTTTCAGTAATTTTAAGTTTTAAATTATAATTTTAAGTTCCGAGTCGAATTTAGAATTTCCGAGTTCGTATTTGGAATTTCTGCGAGATTTCATGAAAAAGCCGTCTTCAGTCTAGTTTGACTTTTCTGGACTTTGGAAATCGTCTTTGACTTTTCCTTCATAACTCACACATCTCATATTTCCTTAACCTAATTCTTCATTAAACACAAATCAAACACACAACCCCTTTCTTCTCCATTAAGAAAGCTCATCTTTTTCCCTCTTGGATTTTGATCTTAGAATCGACGTATCTCCTTCGTTCCTCGATAGAATTCTCGTAAGTTCGTCTTAATCTTCCCCTCTTATCTTCCTCTATCCGTATTGGTAATAAAATTACCGTCTTTCTCGCTTTTTCAATTATCCGTCTTTCTCAAGGTGAATGATATTCATCTTTTATTATCTAATATTATGTAGGTGGAGATTAGGAAAGCTTAGTAACCGTTTAAAGACGCGTAAAGGTAACGGTGAAGGGTTACTCGGTATTACTTACGTGTTTTACATGTTTATATGCTAGAAAATCGTATTAGATTACGATTAGGAAGTTTAGAAACCATGCTATGATTAGTAAATGATGTTATATGATGAATGTTGATGAATTATATTGAGTGTTGATGATTATTTGAAGTTTATATGAGAATTGAAATGATTTGGAAATGATTTGGTTGAGCTTTGGAAGCTCTCGGGTGAAGAAGTGCTCCCAGCCGGTCGACCGGCCGCCGGTCTGACCACCGGCTGGGAACACATCAGAAACTCTTTTGAAAAAGGGGATTTTTGTATAAGAAGTGCTCCAGGCCGGCCAACCGGCCACCGGTCAACCCACCGGCCTGGAACACATCAGTGTTGAAGTTTGGAATTGGGTATGATTGGCTGTGCCGGGCGACCGGCCGCCGGTCGACTGACCGGCCCAGACCCCTTTTCCTCTGTTTTTGGATTTTGCCTGTGTTCTGAGCCGGCCCACCGGCCGCCGGTCTCCTGCCCGGCCTGGAACACGGCTGTACATTTTTCCTTCAACTTCTAAAACTCGTAATTTATATTAGTTCGCATGATCGGTTTGTCGTATAATTTTACGTAATGTCTTATAATATTCATGTTTTGGTTATACGATATCTCTTTCGCATGTATCACATGTTTTGTGACGCTTTTTGCTATTTCCCACTTTGAGTCGGTTTATACAAATGTTACGGTTTGAGCACTATTTTGTCTTGTGCTTTGTACTCTCATTCCCTTGGCTACCTTCCCGTTCGTAAGGCTGGAATGTCGGAACGGAGAGGTATCCTACTACTTAAATGCATGTGTTAGTGGGCATACAACGACGTTGTTGGGAGTTGAATGCTATGCGTTGATCGACCCGGCCGTCAAATGTTGTGTACTTGCGAGGTGGTGTTATTTGCATGTACGTACCGCTTGTTATGAGGCTTGAGCTCTTTTCCGCTTCTTTCGTGAATTGATTTGCTACCGAATTTGGGGTACTCCGCATATTATTGTTAAGCCGAGTCTTGAGCGAAACGTTTATCGGCATGTCGAATCGGAAACGTAATTCCCGAGATCCTGGCCAGGTTTAGACTAGGACCGTATTATTATCGTCGTGCTACCAGTAGGAAAATAGTCTACATAGGCGAAATGTAAGCATCGCGTATGAGTTCAGGGAAATGTGATCCCGTGGATGCCGTTAATCATACTTGCCATGTACACGATGCTAGTGCGTTTCATTTACCGTGCGAGTTGTCGTCTTGTGTCGTTCTTGAATGCGTGATTTCATGATATTGTTCATGGTCATTGCCTGATTGGACACCGTCATTGTCTTGGTTCGTGTTTGGATGATAATATGTTGGATTCTTGGTGATCATCATATGACTTGACTGGTTTGTCTGTCGAGTCTCAATCTTATCAATCTTATACCGCTAACGCTGAGATGCAAGCCCTAGTGAGCGTATTCGATTGCCTAAGAGTGTCTTTCCTTTCCCAGTCTTGGAAGAACATAGGTTACGGATTTGATTTTCTATATGAATCTTATCTTTATATTCGCGTATTGCCTATCTATTCTTATCGCAACTCACATGTATATATATATATGCATGCTTTACTTTCGTATTACTTTATGTGTACGTTTGATGTAATATGGCTGGAGAACCCGGAGTTACTCCCCACTGACTGTGGCATTCATGTTTTTCATGGATGAACAGGTTTCTTGCTTGGATGATTTTTGGCTGTGACATTTTGGGGTTCGGGTGTGAGCTAGCGGGCGTTGTCCCTGGAAGTTCACCTCTAGACGATAGTAGCTAGTTGTTGTTAAACACTTGTTCTTTGCTAACATTTGAAGAGACCACGTCTCTTTATTGTATATTCCGTATTTAGGTTGTAACTTTTTGACACCTCTCGTTTTATTTACAATGCATGTATAAAAGTTTAAAAAAAAATACCGTATTTCCGCATATCATTTCACATGCTTGTATGTTTTATCTTTCCGCATTCGCGAGGGTTGTCACAGTTGGTATCAGAGCTTTGATCGCTCCCGACGCACACACGTGAACCTACTTAAACTACCTTGACCTAAACATAATAAATGAGAGAGCTTGGGTAGAAGTTAAGGACTTTAATTGGGTAGTCCTATTTGTTTATTGGCTAATTGATAGGAATAACTAATCTTGTCTTTGTTTTCTTATGAAGATGGGTTAGACCGCGTTCAGTTATTGATATTATGATGGAGGCTCTTTGCTCAAGTCTGAAGAATCAGCAAGATGCCGCTCTAAGCTAATGCCAACACAAGTTCACCCTAGAAGTAGGGACAATCAACAAGGTGGTATATGCCATGGGTGGCGGTCCATATTGCGAGGAGGTCAGATCGTGCCTTATGGTGGTGAACCGGATCCTACGGAGCTATCCGATTGGTTCCGGGAGATGGAAAAGCAGTTTGATCTTTACCAAGTCCGGGAAGAGGATAAAGTGAGGATTGCAAAGCACTTTCTAGTGCGGGAAGCAGACAACTGGTGGGCTATCACAAGTGCCACCGCAACTCTTGAAGAGGACTTCAACTGGGCTTGCTTTAAGGCTCTTGTGGAGAGTAGGTTTTATCCCAAAGAGCTAAACAACAAAGGCTCAAGGAATTCATAGATTTTAGGCAAGGCAACCTATCGGCTCAAGATTTTACTACGGAGTTTAATAAGCTCGCTCACTTTGCGCCGAGGCTTATTCGTGATGATGAAGATCGTGCATTCTACTACCGTAATAAGTTGAATGCCGTTCTCCAAAGTAAAGTGAGAAGAGGTACCGCATCCTTGGGAGATCTCTACGACGATGCCTTGTGGGCTGAAAATTCAATGAAGGCTATAAGGGATGAAGCTTTAATGAACAATCCCTCTCCTTCTTATGCTCCTAGGCCGAATGCCTTTGGGAAGAGGCCATTTATTCCGTCTTCCTCTAATTCCTATGCTAACAAGAGGAGGTTTAATCCTTCTTCCAATGCCAATACAAGGAATCCTTCTTCTTTTATTCCTAGAGCTACGTCAAATGTGGTTCATACGCCTTATGCTCCTCAAGCTCAACCGCAAGGTCATTTTTGCAACCGGTGTAGACTTCCTCTACATCCCGGTAGAACTTGTTCCAACCGACCTTATGTGTGCTTCTTCTGTCAAAAGGGTGGTCATCGTTACGAGGATTGCCCCGATCGAAAGTTGCCTCCTCCTCCTAAGCCTAAGGGTTCAATCTTTGTCATGAGCCGTGCCGAAGCCGATGCTCATCCCGAGATCATTACGGGTATGTTCTCAATTTTAGAGCAACCGTGTCTTATTTTATTGGATACCGGTGCTTCAATGTCTTTTGTGTCATCAACTTATGCTAGTAAATTATCAATCAAGCCTACATCTAGTGAGGATACTTCCATATCCTTACCTTCCGGAGATATTATCTCTTGTTCAACCCTTTATCCAAATGTACCTATATCTATTTCGGGTTCTATCTTTCCCGCAAATCTCCTTAAATTTCCTCTAGGAGAGTTTGATATTATTTTAGGTATAGATTGGTTAGCTATGTATCATGCTAGGTTCGAGTGTCGCGATCAAAAGATCTTTTTAAAGAGTCCTTTAGGTGTTAGAATAACCTATAAGGGATCTCATCCCCGTAAAGGTGTGTCTTTAATTTCCGCTTTGAAGTTGGTAAGTATGGTTAGAAAAGGTTACAAAGCATTCTTGTGTGTTGTGACTTCTTCAAATACCTCTTTGCCAAGTATTGAAGATGTGCCTATTGTTCGAGAATTCATCGATGTATTTCCCGAAGATTTGCCCGGGATTCCTCCCGAGAGAGATGTTGAATTCTCCATTGATCTTGTTCCTGGTTCTGGTCCAATTGCCAAAGCTCCTTATCGTATGGCTCCTTCTGAATTGAAAGAGTTGAGAAAGCAGTTGGATGATATGATTGAAAAAGGTTTTATTCGACCAAGTGCCTCGCCGTGGGGTGCTCCCGTTCTTTTTGTGAAGAAGAAGGATGGTTCTATGAGGTTGTGTATCGATTATCGTGAATTGAATCGGATTACAATCAAGAATAGGTATCCTTTACCTAGAATTGAAGATTTGTTTGATCAATTAAAGGGTGCTTCTACTTTTTCGAAGATTGATTTGAGATCGGGTTATCATCAAATTCCCGTTAGAGATGTTGATATTCCAAAGACCGCTTTTAGTACGAGGTATGGCCATTATGAGTTCAAGGTGATGCCATTTGGATTGACCAATGCTCCTGCTATCTTTATGGATCAAATGAACCGCACATTTAGTGAGTGTGTGGTGGTATTCATTGATGATATTATTATTTTCTCCAAGTCCGAAGAAGAGCATGCTATTCATTTGAGGATTATTTTGGGTGTTCTACGTCGACAGAAGTGGTATGCTAAGTTCTCTAAGTGTGAATTTTGGTTACCTAAAGTGTCCTTTCTTGGGCATGTGATTTCAAAAGAGGGTGTAATGGTGGATCCTTCTAAAATTGAGGCCGTTGTTGATTGGAAGAGTCCGACTGATATTAGAGAGATTCGAAGTTTCCTTGGGTTAGCTGGTTATTACCGAAGGTTTGTCAAGGATTTCTCTAAGCTTGCTAGACCTATGACCCAATTGTTGAAGAAGGAAACCAAATTCCTATGGAATGAAGCTTGTGAATTTGCATTCCAAGAATTAAAGAAGAGGTTAACTACCGCTCCGGTGTTGACTTTGCCCGAAGATGGTGTAGACTTCGATGTGTATTGTGATGCTTCTAAAATGGGTTTAGGTTGTGTTCTTATGCAAAACATGAAAGTGGTGGCTTATGCTTCAAGGCAATTGAGAGTTCATGAAGTGAACTATCCTACTCATGATCTAGAATTGGCCGCTGTTGTTCATGCTTTGAAAGTGTGGAGACATTACTTAATTGGAGTTCATTGTCGTATCTTCACCGATCACAAGAGTTTGAAATACAGATTTACTCAAAAAGAGTTGAATATGAGGCAAAGAAGATGGTTGGAATTGGTGAACGATTATGATTTTGAGTTATTGTATCATGAAGGGAAGGCAAATGTTGTTGCCGATGCTCTTAGTAGGAAAGCTTCTCATGCTTTGAATGCTTTGCATGTTTTACCTGTCGATCTTTGTGCCGAGTTTCGAAGGTTGAGTTTGGAGTTTGTAGAGCGTGGATTTGTTCATGTTGGTGCTATGATGGCCGAGCCTGTGTTTCTTCGTGAAATCCGTGAAAGCCAAGTTGATGATCTTACCTACAAGTCTATCCAAGCCAAAATTCTTGAAGGTAAAGGTAAAGATTTCAAGTTTGATAAAGAAGGTGTTCTTCGTTTCCATGGTCGTTTATTTGTGCCTAATGCTCTAAATTTGAGGAAGAGAGTTCTTGATGAAGCTCATCTTTCCCCGTATTCTATTCATTACTGGTGGTGTAAGATGTACAAGGATTTGAAGCTACAGTTTTTGGTGGCGCCGGGCCGAAAACTGGAAGGGTGATGTGTGTCATATGTTGGAGCTTGTTTGAATGCCAACAAGTGAAGATTGAACACAGAGGACCCGGTGGATGCACCACGTTGGATATCCCGCTGTGGAAGTGGGAATCTATTTCAATGGATTTTGTTATGGCTTTGCCAAAGACCGTGGGAGGTAAAGATGCAGTTTGGGTTGTTGTTGATCGATTAACCAAGTGTGCTAGGTTTATTCCGATCAAAGAAACTTGGAATTTGGATCGTTTAGCAAAAGCCTATGTGGATGAAATTGTTAGATACCATGGTGTTCCTTTGGAGATTATATCCGAACGAGATCCGAGATTCTGTTCGAGATTTTGGAAAGCTTTGCAAGAAGCCATGGGTAGTAAGTTGTTGATGAGTACTGCTTTTCATGCCGCTACGGATGGTCAGACTGAGAGGACTATTCAGACTTTAGAAGATCTGCTTAGGGCTTGTGCTCTTGACTTCCAGTCTAGTTGGGAAAAGAGTCTACCGTTGGTGGAGTTTCTTACAACAATAGCTATCATGCATCTATAAGATGGCTCCATATGAAGCTCTTTATGGAAGGAAATGTCGGAGTCCTATATGTTGGAATCAATTGAGTGACAATCGTGATTTAGGCCCCGATGTTCTTGTTGAAACCATTGATAATGTGAAGGTCATTCGTGATAGAATGAAAGCCGCTCAAGACCGTCAAAAGTCTTATGCCGATATCCGAAGAAGGCCGTTAGAATTCGATGTTGGTGATAAAGTATTCTTGAAGGTATCTCCAATGAAGGGTGTTAAACGGTTTGGTGTTAAGGGTAAATTTAGCCCGAAATACATTGGACCCTTTGATATTGTAGAGAGGATTGGTGTCGTTGCTTATAAGTTGGATTTGCCGCCGAATTTGGCTAAGGTTCATGATGTTTTTCATGTTTCTCAATTGAGGAAGTATGTTAGTGATCCAAGCCATGTATTTCAAAAGGAATTGCCCGAGCTTGAACCAAATTTATCCTTTGAAGAGAAGCCGATCCGTATCCTAGATCGTAAGGATAGGAAGTTGAGAAGTAAAGTAGTTCCGTTGGTGAAAATCTTGTGGAGAAGTGCTAATGTCGAAGAAGAGACTTGGGAAACCGAAGCTTCTATGCGTAGTAAATATCCGAGTCTTTTCGAGTAAGGTAATTTTTATTTCCTCAAGTTTCGAGGGCGAAACTTTTTAAAAGGTGGGGTGATTGTAACACCCGGAAATGTACCCTATTTTTCTAGTAGAAATATTTTACGAAATCGTTTCAGTAATTTTAAGTTTTAAATTAGAATTTTAAGTTCCGAGTCGAATTTAGAATTTCCGAGTTCGTATTTGGAATTTCTGCGAGATTCCATGAAAATCCCGTCTTAAGGCGAGTTTGACTTTTCTTGACTTTTGAGTCGAGTTTGACTTTCCTTGACTTTAGAACCGTCTTTGACTTCCGTTGACTTTTCTCCTACACAACTCACACTACTCCTTAACCTAATTTCATTCAAACACAAACCAAACCTTCCTTCCTCATTAAGAAAACTCAAACCTTGCCTCCTTAGCATTTTCCGATCTTTGATTCATCGTAACTTCTTCGTTACTCGATAGAATTCACGTAAGTTCGTCTCATTCTTCTCCCCTTACCTTCCTCTATCCGTATTGATATTAAAATCACCGTCTTTCTCGCTTTTCAATCTTTCCGTCTTTCTCAAGATGAATTTCATTCATCTTGTATGATCTTTATGTAGGTGGTGACCTCCAAGATCCCGACAAAGACAATTTCCTTATAGAAGAGGAGCTTGACGATTAGTAGAGACGCTTTAATGTAACGGTGAAGGGTTACTCGGTATCATTTACGTGTTTTATATGTTATCCATGCTAGAAACCGTATTTAGAATATGGTTAGTGAGCTTGGTAATTGTGTTGATGATGATATATGTTGTATGTTGAGATTTCATATGAGTTTTGATGATTTATGATAATATTGGATGATAATTGAATTTGGTTCCTTAGGCAAAAATGGGATTTTCGTATGAATTGGACCCCAGCCGGTCGACCGGCAGCCGATCAGACCACCGGCTGGGGTACCTGCTGTATATTGTTGGAGTTTTACGTGATTTTGGGATATGAGGTTGGGCTCAGCCGGTCGACCGGCAGCCGGTCAGACCACTGGCTGAGACCCCCCTTCTTTCTTCCTTGTTTTTAAATGACCCTTTGGTCCCAGCCGGTCGACCGGCAGCCGGTCGACCTGACCGGCTGGGACACACTGACATTTCATATTGATTTTTCGTATTGACTTGTGGCCTGAGCCGGTGGACCGGCAGCCGGTCAGCTTGACCGGCTGGCACCTGCTGGAGTTCTTTGTGATTCTCGTTTACGGTTTTCATTTATTATATTTCCGATGATTCATTTAACGTATAATTTTACGTAGTGTCTTATAATATTGATATTTTGGAAATATGATATTTCATTCGCTTGTATCACATGTTTGTGACGGTTTTTGGTATGTTTCCACTTTGAGTCGGTTTTTACAAATGAGTCGGTTTGAGCACTATTTTGTCTTGTGCTATGTATTCTCATTCCCTTGGCTACCTTCCCGTTCGTAAGGCTGGAATGTCGGAACGAAGAGGTATCCTACTGCTTAAATGCATGTGTTAGTGGGCATACGACGACGTTGTTGGGAGTTTAACGCTATGCGTTGATCGACCCGGCCGTCAAATGTTGTGTACTTGCGAGGATGTGTTATTTGCATGTAGCGTACGCTTGTTATGAGGATTGAGCTCTTTTCCGCCTCTTTCGTGAATTGATCTACCGAATTTGGGGTACTCGGCATATATATTGTAAGAGCGAGTCTTGGATGCGAAACGTCATCGCGTGTCGAATCGGAACATGATTTATTCCGAGAGTCTGGCCAGGTTTAGACTAGGACCGTATTATTATCGTCGTGCTACCAGGAGGAAATTAGTCTACATATACAAAATGTAGCATCGTGTATGAGTTCAGGGGAAATGCTTATCCCGTGGATGTCTGTTAATCATACTTGCCATGTACACGATGCTAGTGCGTTTCATTTACCGTGAGAGTTGTCGTCTTTGTGTCGTTGTCTTTGAATGCGTGATTTCATGATTGTGTTCATGGTCATTGCATGACTGACACCGTCATTGTCTTGGTTCGTGAATGGATGATAAAATGTTGGATATTATGGGATCATCGCATGACTTGACTGGTTTGTCTGTCGAGTCTCAATCTTATCAATCTTATACCGCTAACGGTGAGATGCAAGCCCTAGTGAGCGTATTCGATTGCCTAAGAGTGTCTTTCCCGAGTCTTTGAATAACATGATGGTTTCGGATTTGATTTCCACATGATCTTATCATTATATCTCGTATTGCCTATCTATTCTTATCGTAACTCACATGGATATCTATATATGCATGACTTTACTTTCGTATTTCCTTATATGTACGTTTGATGTGATATGGCTGGGAGAACCCGGAGTTACTCCCCACTGACTGTGGCGTTCATGTTTTTCATGAATGAACAGGTTGCTTGCATTGGATGACTTTTTGGATATGATATTTTGGGGTTCGGGTGTGAGCTAGTGGGCGTTGTCCCTGGAAGTTTTCACCTCTAGTCGATATTAGCTAGTTTTGCTAAACACTTGTTCTTTGCTAACATTTTAAGAGACCACGTCTCTTTGTTGTATATTTCCGTACTTAGTTTGTAATATTTTGACACACCTCGTGTTATATATCTTGCATGTTTAAAGGTTTTTAAAATACCGTATTTTCCGTATATTATTTCACATGCTTGTATGTTTTATGTTTCCGCATTCGCGAGGGTTGTCACACACAAGTGGCCATTTCTCATAACAATCCACCAAACCAGTTTATCCAATGCTGGTATGTTCCAGGTGATATCATTTTTAGGACCAAACCCCCGTTGAGGTTTATGTAACACCCGCTTTAGCGATTAGACCTTAGTAGTATTTTATTATTATTAGTTAGTCTTAATTTTAATATCATAATAGGATTTTAAACTATTGGCTTAGATCCGTGTCTTTTCGGTCAATGCCGACCCCGTATTCGGACCCTACTCTAAATTTCGTGAGAGTAAGGTCAATGTGAGACTTGGGCCTTTCCAATTTTTCTGCTGCAGTATTTCTCGTGCTTTAATGTCATTTGTAGGAATTGAGTCGTTTCTACTTCAAATACCGTCATTTGAAGGAAATATCAGCAAGGAGAAGCTAAGAAAGACGATTACGTGAGGTTAAGATGGCATGCAATAAAGATCTAGAGTTTCCGAGTCAAAGGGAACAAGTTTCAAGTCATTCCGAGCTCATATGCACAAGTTGCGACGGTTTAGTTATTCGTCGTCGAAAGTCGTCTCAAACCTCATGCTCCGACCCTTAACCCTTGGGGACATGATCAAGCTCAAATAGGGGAGGAAATGAGGCCCAAGAGGTGTTAGTTACGACCCCGTTTGAATCTAAAGTCAATGGAGTCAAGACAAATCACGTCAAATGCCAAGGGGAGATGAAACGAAACTCAAAGCACCAAGAAGACAATATACCCGATCGGGTATGTGGTGAACCCGATCGGGTATGTTTGCTGATCCGAGCTTTTGCTTCGACTTCCTCCTTTTTGTCCTATGTGGTGAATGCATGACCCCTCCCCCACGAAACCTACTGCTATATAAGAGAGCCTCAGCACACAATTCTTAACACACCTCCCTACACTTCTCTTCACACTACTCTCTTTAGTTTAGTTTTTTCTTTCTTTCTCCATTTTGTAGTTTTAGTTTTAGATCTAGTTTTCTCTAGTCTAGTTTAGTTCTAAGTTTCCTTCAATTGTAATTGTTCTACTTGTAATTGGAATTCTAGTTTCCTGGTTTGCATTTTCCTATTCAAGTTCCTATTCCATTTCAATCTTTGCTCATCCTTTCCGGTAATCTTTATTCTCGTTTTTACATTATAGTTTCATTTTCTTTTAGTATTTCCTTTATCATGTTTACCATTCTTAGTTTTATAATCTTAGTTTCCCTTTCATTGTTAATCATGCATAAATAATCTTTGTTCTAGGGGAAGGGTTAACATGTCTAATTAATTTATTAGTATAAATTGATTACGGGTAGAATTGTTTTAGTTGTCTCTATTTCTTGTTTGATTCTCAAGATAGACTTTGTTTGATGGCCATAAAAAATTGTTTGTATTTGTCAATTTCCGTCTCAAGGGCGAGAGTCGAGATGAAAATTAAAGGACTGACAAGAATAGTTTAATGACCTAGCAAGGCTGACAAGACTTTAGGACCTGTTAAAAAGTCGGTATGAATCCGAAAGGAATATACCATTTAAAGACTTGGACAACTATGATGTTTCTAAACCCGTAATCAACTTTGCTTTTAAATTGATTAGCATGTGAACCCCGATCGCTAGATCCTTTTCTTTATTGTATTGTTATCATTTTTATTATAGCATTTATTAATTAGTGACAAACATTTGGCAATCGTACAAGGTAGAGTTCTAACCATAACTATTCACAAGTATCTCTCGTCTCCCCGAGATCGACCCCTTACTTCCCTAATTACATTAATTTGTTGTTAGCCTAGTCTGGGTTATTTATCTTTGATTAGGGTATGCGACAACCCTGTCAAATTTTGGCGCCATTGCCGGGGAGCACGATTTTGTTTATTTGTGATTAGTAGAGTTTTACCTTGTCTTTTTCTTTTTTTTTCCTCTTTGTCTCGAGGAACATGTAACACCCGCAAATGTACCCTATTTTTATAGTAAAAATATTTTACGGATACTTTTCAGCGAAATTTAGTTTTAGTTTAGAATTAAATTTCCCGTGTCGAATTTAGAATTTCCGAGTTCGTATTTGGATTTTACGCGAGATTTCAAGTGAATCACGTCTTAAGACGTCATTGACTTTTCCTTGACTTTTTCCACTTACTCTTCATATACTCCCTCATAACCCTAACTTCCTCACAACTCAACATCTCCTTCTTCCTCACCAAGAAACCCCAAAACCTAGTTTTCATATTCTTCCAATTTTAGAATCGTCATAACTCTTTCGATTCTCGCTCAAATTCACGTAAGTTCGTCTTATTCTTTCCCTCTCATCTTACTCTATCCGTATTGGTAATAAAATTACCGTCTTTCTCGCTTTTCAATTTATCCGTCTTTCTCAAAGGTGAATTATATCGAATTGCCTATCTATCCTTATCGTATTTCACATGTATATCTATATATGCATGCTTCTACTTTTGTATTTCTTTTTATATACGTTTAATGTGATATGGCTGGGAGAACCCGGAGTTACTCCCCACTGATTGTGGCGTTCATGTTTTTCATGGATGAACACGTTGCTTGATTTGATGGCATTTTGCTTGGTATTTTGGGTTCGGGTGTGAGCTAGCGGGCGTTGTCCCTGGATGAAAAACCTCTAGACGTTTCTTAGCTAGTTGCTAAATAACTTGTCTTTTGTTAACATTTCGAGAGACTACGTCTCTTGTAGTACTTTGTATTTGGTTTGTAAAATTTGACACTCCTCGTATTTTCTATTTGCATGTAAAAAGTTTTAAAAACACTGTATTTCCGCTAATTAAATCACATGCTTGTATGTTTTATTTCCGCATTCGCGAGGGATGTCACAGAACACTTGTTCCTTGAGATTTTTCTCACCTTTTCCTTGTAGTATAGTGACTCTTTTCAGGTAATAGAAATATTTTCTTTCAAAGGGATTGCTTTATTTTCTCTCAATGACTATCTATTTCCAACCTCCACAATGCGAGAATGAGCCTTTCCATGAATACCTCGACCGATTTTATAGCTATTATAACCATATTATCTCGCTTGGGTATACCCTTGAATGAGACCTATATGAGACATATCGTGCTTCATGGAATGCTCATTGAGTGTCGTAGCCTGGCTATGCAATTGAGTGGTGGAAGTCTTTATCAGAAGAGAGGAGAGGAAATTTGGATTTTCTTGAACTTTATGGCATCCCAATCTCGGGAAGTAACGCACCGGCGGTTGAAAATCCAAGAGCAACTCAATGAAATCATGGCTCAAGTTCAAATGCTCAAAGAGCAAAAGGAAGAACCCGCGTTTAAAATAAGTAAGCCAATCAATTTTCCTTATGCTTTTCCAGCCCCCCCATGTGAGTCTAATTCTCCCCAATCATATGAATTAATAGATGACGATGATGATGGTCCAACCTTTTCTATTGAAAGTCAGTCTAGTGTCGTTCCATTTGACAATTTTGAGACCCCCATTATTGATATTGACCATATGGTAGTCGAGACTTTAGACAAGGATGTTGTTAAGCCCATTTGTGAGTCTAATGGAGAGCCGTCGATCGAGTTATCAAATTTCTTTGAAAATCCCTTCGCTACGGATATTCCAGATTTATTTGAAAATGATACTGGGTTTTGTGAACCTAGCCTTTAAATTAAGTGGGATCAACCACCCATTTTTTATTCCTACTCCTTTGATTCACCCTACCCCCAATTAGAGTCCACTAATGATATTTTGGGAACTAATTGTTTGTTCCATGATCTTAAACATTTCACTCCATCTCTCTGATAAATGAATATTTGTATGGTTTTAACCCCAATTTAGCTCGGTTTTGTATGTCGTTTGTGCTTTGTTAAGCCACTTTATGAGCTAATATCGTCTTCTAGGCGAATTCCTGTGTTCTAACCTGTTTTGTAGGGAAAGTGACGTTTCTGCGCCCTTTTTCTATATTCCCGAGCATTTGCCTAGAACCCGACGATTTGAAGAAGCAAGCTTGACCAAGTGAAAGGCATTTCAAGAAGGTTCACTAATTCGAAAGAGAGAAGAAGCAAAGACAGTTTTGTAGTTGTCGGAAGATCAATCATTTAGGCGGAAGAATTCATCGCTTTACATCAAACTCTATCAACAAACCCGATTGTAGAAGTCAAGGGGGATGTTGGAAGTCAAGTCAAAGCAAAGGAAGATGAAACGTTAGTCAAATGCTTCCAGAAGACCACTTACCCGATCGGGTAAGTGTGTACCCGATCGGGCATGTGTGCTGCTTCGAGCATGACGGCTACAACTTCCTATTTTTTACCTATGTGTTTAATGCCCGACCTCTTCTCCTTGAAACCCTAATGCTATAAATAGATGCTCTAGCCCCTCATATCAAATCATCCCCTCACACAACATCTCTTCTCTTCTTACATTTCTCTTTAGTTTAGTTCTTCTTCTTTCTTAGTTTAGTTTAGTTTTAGTTTTCTCTAGTTTAGTTTACTCTAGTTCTAAGTTTTCTTCAGTTGTAGTTGTTCTAGTTGTAATTGGAATTCAAGTTTCCGGGTTTGCATTTCCTATTCAAGTTCTTATTCCATTTCAATCTTTGCTCATCCTTTTTCGGTAATCTTTATTCTCGTCTTTACATTATAGTTTCATTTTCTTTTAGTATTTCCTTTATCATGTTTATCATTCTTAGTTTTATAATCTTAGTTTCCTTTCCATTATTAATCATGCATAAGTAGTCACCTTTCTAGGGTGTAGGGTAGCCATGTTAGATTGATTAAAAGATGTTAATTGGATAAAAGAAATTGTGCCTTTAAAACGTTGTGTCTATGCATGTTTGGATTGTAACAATAGTTATCGATTTTTGGCCAAAATCATTTGACTAGTATGGAATTCTCTTCCAAGGTAGACATACAAGAATTGAATAGACAAAGCATGACATGGTAGATTAAGACCTAGTAAATCGCATAAAAAGCCTGCTAGACCATCTGATCTATGATTGTAATGAACACATCATTCTTACGAACTCACAATGAATTATTTGCATATCCTAAATCCAATTTCATCAATATGTTAATCTACATGTGCGAACCTACTTCCCTAGATTATTTTCTTTATTGCATTGTTATTATTTAGTAATTAGTGACAAACATTTTCCAATCGTCCAAGGTAGAGTTCTAACCACAACTATTCACAAGTATCTCCCGTCTCCCCGAGATCGACCCTTTACTTCCCTAATTACATTAATTTGTTGTTAGCCTAGTCTGGGTTATTTATCTTTGATTAGGGTACGCGACAACCCTGTCAAATTTTGGCGCCGTTGCCGGGGAGCACGGTTTTGTTTATTTGTGATTAGTAGAGTTTTACCTTGTCTTTTTCTTTTTTCCTTTTGTCTCGAGGAACACTTGTTCCTTGCGATTTTTCTCACATTTTCCTTGTAGTATAGTGACTCTTTTCAGGTAATAGGAATATTTTCTTTCAAAGGGATTACTTTATTTTCTCTCAAATGACTATCTATTTCCAACCACCACAATGCGAGAATGAGCCTTTCCATGAATACCTCGACCGATTTTATAGCTATTGTAGACATATTATCTCTCTTGGGTATACCCTTGATGAGACCTATATGAGGAAAGTCGTGATTCATGGAATGCTCATTAAGTGTCGTAGCCTGGCTACGCAATTGAGTGCTGGAAATTTTTATCAGAAGAGAGGAAAGGAACTTTGGATTTTCTTGGACTTTATGGCATCCCAATCTCTGGATGAAACGCACCGGCGGTTGAGAATCCAAGAGCAAATCAATGAAATCAGGGCTCAACTTCAAATACTCAAAGGGCAAAAGGAAGAACCCATGTTTAAAATTTGTAAGCCAATCAATTTTCCTTATGCTTTTTCAGCCCCCCCATGTGAGTCTATTTTCTCCTGTGCTTTTTCATGTCCCCCATGTGAGTCTAATTCTCCCCAATCATATGAATTAATAGATGACGATGATGATGGTCCAACCTTTTCTATTGAAAGTCACTCTAGTGTCGTTCCATTTGACAATTTTGAGACCCCCATTATTGATATTAACCATATGGTGGTCGAGACTTTAGACAAGGATGTTGTTAAGCCCATTTGTGACTCCAATGGAGAGTGGTTGATCGAGTCATCAGATTTCTTTGAAAATCCCTTTGCTAAGGATATTCCAGATTTATTTGAAAATGATACTGGGTTTTGTGAACCTAGCCTTGAAATTAAGTGGGATCAACCACCCATTTTTTATTCCCAATCCTTTGATTCACCCTACCCCCAATTAGAGTCCACTAATGATATATTGGGAACTAATTGTTTGTTCCTTGATCTTAAACATTTCACTCCATCTCTCACTGACGAGTGGAGCAG
>JAIUZE010009850.1:0-24172 GCA_022085475.1 Heliosperma pusillum | reverse complement strand
GACAAAGTGAATTTGGAGAACGAAAAATATTCAATAAGTGATGTTCAAAAGAAAAGAAAAGAAAGAAATAGAAAAAATGAAAAAATCGGAAAATTGAAAAAGAAAAGAAATAAAAAAATTAGAAGAAGTTGCGAGTATCTCCTCAAAATGTCAAGTCAATATTCAGAAGGAGTTTACCCTTGTGTTTCGTGTGTAATAAGCTAATTTGTTTCTTTTGGCCTCGTTATCCGTCTTTTGGGAATTAATCGAAGGTTTGGATTGAGTATTCATTTATCATTGGTCAGTTGCTAGCTCATTCTAACCTTCACATTGACCATAACTATTTGTCCACCTTTCACCCATTTCCCAAAGCCTTCTTCATCTTTTTCGGCTTCTTTTCTATGTGCATTGTGATCTTTGACTTGTGTTTTGAATTGTTTACCATATTAGACTGCGGACACATTTTCATAAGTCGTAGATAGGTGAGTGTCTCAAACATTTACACAGAAAGAAATCACCTTTTACATATACAATGAGTGTTCGAGTGTACCGTGAGAGTCCATTTGTCAAAAGATCATTCAAGAGCCAAAATTCTATAGTGAAATTCCTCTTGCTACGCCGTTATGTAAATCTCAGCCATGTTTATGTATCATTATTGCCAACGTTTTTTTTGGGTTATGATTCATTATGTTTCCAAAGCTTTATGTTGAGATTTTTTTCTTGATGGTGTAGTAGCCAACGCTTGCAACCTTGTCCTGGTATTGTTTGTTATGTTTGCTTGAGGACAAGCAATGGTTTAGCTTGGGGGAGTTTGATAAGTGAATATTTGTATGGTTTTAACCCCCAATTTAGCTCGGTTTTGTATGTCGTTTGTGCTTTGTTAAGCCCCTTTATGAGCTAATATCGTCTTCTAGGCGAATTCCTGTGTTCTAACCTTTTTTGTAGGGAAAGTGACGTTTCTGCGCCCTTTTTCTATATTCCCGAGCATTTGCCTAGAACCCGAAGATTTGAAGAAGCAAGCTTGACCAAGTGAAAGGCATTTCAAGAAGGTTCACTAATTCGAAAGAGAGAAGAAGCAAAGACAGTTTCGTAGTTGTCGGAAGATCAATCATTTAGACGGAAGAATTCATCGCTTTACATCAAACCCTATCAACAAACCCGATTGTAGAAGTTAAGGGGGATGTTGGAAGTCATGTCAAAGCAAAGGAAGATGAAACGTTAGTCAAATGCTTCCAGAAGACCACTTACCCGATCGGGTAAGTGTGTACCCGATCGGGTATGTGTGCTGCTTCGAGCATGACGGCTACAACTTCCTATTTTTGACCTATGTGTTTAATGTCCGACCTCTTCTCCTCGAAACCCTAATGCTATAAATAGATGCTCTAGCCCCTCATATCAAATCATCCCCTCACACAACATCTCTTCTCTTCTTACATTTCTCTTTAGTTTAGTTCTTCTTCTTTCTTAGTTAGTTTAGTTTAGTTTTAGTTTTCTCTAGTTTAGTTTAGTCTAGTTCTAAGTTTTCTTCAATTGTAGTTGTTCTAGTTGTAATTGGAATTCAAGTTTCCGGGTTTGCATTTCCTATTCAAGTTCTTATTCCATTTCAATCTTTGCTCATCCTTTTCGGTAATCTTTATTCTCGTCTTTACATTATAGTTTCATTTTCTTTTAGTATTTCCTTTATCATGTTTATCATTCTTAGTTTTATAATCTTAGTTTCCTTTTCATTGTTAATCATGCATAAGTAGTCACCTTTCCAGGGTGTAGGGTAGCCATGTTAGATTGATTAAAAGATGTTAATTGGATAAAAGAAATTGTGTCTTTAAAACGTTGTGTCTATGCATGTTTGGATTGTAACAATAGTTATCGATTTTTGGCCAAAATCATTTGACTAGTATGGAATTCTTTTCCAAGGTAGACATACGAGAATTGAATAGACAAAGCATGACATGGTAGATTAAGACCTAGTAAATCGCATAAAAAGCCTGCTAGACCATCTGATCTATGATTGTAATGAACACATCATTCTTACGAACTCACAATGAATTATTTGCATATCCTAAATCCAATTTCATCAATATGTTAATCTACATGTGTGAACCTACTTCCCTAGATTCTTTTCTTTATTGCATTGTTATTATTTAGTAATTAGTGACAAACATTTGCCAATCGTCCAAGGTAGAGTTCTAACCACAACTATTCACAAGTATCTCCCGTCTCCCCGAGATCGACCCCTTACTTCCCTAATTAAATTAATTTGTTGTTAGCCTAGTCTGGGTTATTTATCTTTGATTAGGGTACGCGACAACCCTGTCACTCTCACTGACGAGTGGAGCAGTTCAGTGGTCATCTATGAAGTTTGTCATGCGCACAATGATAAGATATATCAATTCTTACCTTCAATATTTCATGCCTATATCTTGTCAATTGCTTACATATGTTTTTGTATAGCTCATGCCCAGGTATATGATCGACTTCTAAGGGCATTGACATCCTTTTTAAGGCACAAAGAATGATTTTCATTAATAAAGAGTCTGGCAAGACATTTAAATAAAACTTCGCGGGAGGCAATCTGTGTTTTATTTTTGTTATGAAATTAATTATTTTTGTTGGACAATTTAATAATGTTAATTTTTAAATAATTCATTTGGTTTTGATTCTAATAGCTTTGACAATAAGACAATAATTTTATCTAGTATTGTAGTAGCTTGTTCAACACAGGTACTTTGGTGCTTGGGTTGTACTTTGCCCCCGTTTTCAAGCTAGCTTGGGGGAGCTGCTGCACGGTTGTATGTTTTCTTTTCTTTCTTTACCATTTTGTTGAGTCGTCCCCCATTCCTTTGTCGGTTATGTTGTCCTTCTTTGTGTTTTCTGCGCTTAAACCTGTTTCGCACATTGAGGACAATGTGTTATTCTAGCTTGGGGGAGGGATTTAGGTTGTGTCGTTGTTTATTTAGTCTAGTTGTTTATTTAATTTGAAAAATTTGAAAAATCCAAAATAAATCAAAAATTTGAAAAAAATTAAATAAAAGTTGTGTGTTTTGCCCACCCAATTGTGTTGTTCATAATGTGATTCCTCAATGCATTTCCCTTATTGTAGCTTTTTATCCAATGTTTCACGCTTTTGACGGGATTTTGCATACATGGGGATGTCTTGTACACAGTGGGTGAGGGATTGAGTTTAGACTTATTAGGCTTGATCTTGACTTTGGCCTACATATACGGTAAGGTGTGTGTAGTTTCTCCTTATGATTTGCGTCACATCAAAAATGCACAAGTATGGTTTTCATTCCATTTCTAGTGAGCATTACATTCATGATTTAAAAAGCATTTGAAGCCATTCACTTTGAATCCATTGCCTAAATTTAGCCCCTTTTCACATTGTTTCACAGTTCATTAGCTACATGTAAAAATATTGCCTACCTTGTTAAGTTAGTCGCTATACCGTTTGTGTTTGGGTGCTCATTTGGGATATTGTTCAAGTTATGTCAAAGTGATCTTGACTGGACGGAATTACTGATTGCCGTGCCGAAGAAAAAGAAAAAGAAAAAAAAAAAAAAAAAAAGAGTTCAAAGAAAAAAAAAAGAATGAAACAAAAAATGAAAAGAAAAAGAAATGAAACAAAAAATGATGTTGAATATGAAAGAATGAAAAGAAAGAAAGAAGCATGTATTGAAAAGAAAAAAAATGGTTTACGAAAAGAAGAAGAAGTTGTGAGTGTTATTTCCATGATCCGAAATTCAAAAAGTTGGCAAATTCACTCTTGTGTTGCCATGAGTATAAGCCAATTTGCTATTTTTGGCTTAGTTTTATTTTCTTGGGAATGGTTCCTAGTTTTGATTGAGCATCCTTGCATAATTGGTATGTTGCTAGCTTGACCTTAGCTCCACATTACCATAATTCATTTGTCCACTTTGTTACCCATCTCCCATAGCCTTCTTCTTGCTTTTGACTTCTTTCTATGCTTTTCATGATTGTTTTGACTTGTAGTTTTGGAATGTTTACCATATTAGATTGCGGGCGCATTCTCATGAGTCGTAGATAGGAGAGTGCCACTCAAATATAAAATAATATTTCCTTGATTTATATAAAAATTTGAGTGTTGAGTGCACCGTGAGAGTCCATTGTCAAAAGATCATGCAAGAGCCGAAAAGTCTATTTGATGTTCCTTATGCTGCGCCGTTATGTAAATCTCAACCATGTTTTGCATTTTCCCTATGCCCACGTTGTTTCGGGATGTGTTTCATTGTGCTCTATAAGCTACTTGATGGGATTTGCATTTGGTTGGATTGATTGTTGCTCGTCGCCCTTGTCCTTGTCATGTTTGTTATTGTATGCTTGCTTGAGGACAAGCAAGGGTTTAGCTTGGGGGAATTTGATAAGTGTTAATTTGTATGATTTTATCCCCTCATTTTAGCTCGATTTGATATGGTTTATCCACTTTAAGAAGTGGTTTTATGAGCTAATCTCTCCTTTGCAGTATTTCTCGTGCTTTAATGTCATTTGTAGGAATTGAGTCGTTTCTACTTCAAATCCCGTCATTTGAAGGAAATATGAGCAAGGAGAAGCTAAGAAGGACGATTACGTGAGGTTAAGATGGCATGCTATAAAGATCTAGAGGTTCCGAGTCAAAGGGAACAAGTTTCAAGTCATTCCGAGCTCATATGCACAAGTTGCAACGGTTTAGCTATTCGTCGACGAAAGTCGTCTCAAACCTCATGCTACGACCCTTAACCCTTGGGGACATGATCAAGCTAAAATAGGGGAGGAAATGAGGCCCAAGAGGTGTTAGTTACGTCCCCGTTCGAATCTAAAGTCAATGGAGTCAAGACAAATCACGTTAAATGCCAAGGGGAGATGAAACGAAAGTCAAAGCACCAAGAACACAATATACCCGATCGGGTATGTGGTGAACCCGATCGGGTATGTTTGCTGATCCGAACTTTTGCTTCGACTTCCTCCTTTTTGTCCTATGTGATGAATGCATGACCCCTCCCCCACGAAACTTACTGCTATATAAGAGAGCCTCAGCACACAATTCTTAACACACCTCCCTACACATCTCTTCACACTTCTCTCTTTAATTTAGTTTTTTATTTCTTTCTCCATTTTGTAGTTATAGTTTTAGATCTAGTTTTCTCTAGTCTAGTTTAGTTCTAAGTTTTCTTCAATTGTAATTGTTCTACTTGTAATTGGAATTCTAGTTTCCGGGTTTGTATTTTCCTATTCAAGTTCCTATTCCATTTCAATCTTTGCTCATCCTTTCCGGGAATCTTTATTCTCGTTTTTACATTATAGTTTCATTTTCTTTTAGTATTTCCTTTACCATGTTTACCATTCTTAGTTTTATAATCTTAGTTTCCCTTTCATTGTTAATCATGCATAAGTAATCTTTGTTCTAGGGGAAGGGTTAACATGTCTAATTAATTTATAAGTATAAATTGATTACGGGTAGAATTGTTTTAGTTGTCTCTATTTCTTGTTTGATTCTCATGATAGACTTTGTTTAATGGCCATAAACAATTGTTTGTACTTGTCAATTTCCGTCTCAAGGGCGAGAGTCGAGATGAAAATTAAAGGACTGGCAAGAATAGATTAATGACCTAGCAAGGTTGAAAAGGCGTTAGGACCCGTTAAAAAGCCTGTATGAATCCGAAAGGAATATACCATTTAAAGACTTGGACAACTATGATGTTTCTAAACCCGTAATCAACTTTGCTTTTAAATTGATTAGCATGTCAACCTCGATCTCTAGATCCTTTTCTTTATTGTATTGTTATCATTTTTATTAGAGCATTTATTAATTAGTGACAAACATTTGCCAATCGTACAAGGTAGAGTTCTAACCATAACTATTCACAAGTATCTTTCGTCTCCCCGAGATCGACCCCTTACTTCCCTAATTACATTAATTTGTTGTTAGCCTTGTCTGGGTAATTTACCTTTGATTAGGGTATGCGACAACCCTTTCAGGACCCTCATGTAGCCTTCTATTTTGATATTGTGGATTTTCGATGAAATGTATGTCCCAGCGGGTCAACCGACTGGGAGCACCCTGTACTTTAATGGATTTTTAGAGGTTCCTAGTGCACTAACCGACCGAGTGACCATCGCTCAGCCAACCAACTGAGAGTACCCTGTATTGTGGTCGATTTTTGAAGTTATCCCCAGGTCCCAGCCGGCCAGCCAACCAGCTGGGAGCCTCTGTTTATTGTTTTAAGTTTTTGCGAAATTGCCTTTGTCGCCCAGCCGGCCATTCCGTAAGTTGTTTTCCCCTCTTTTTCACATGTCTTCATATGAGACATTTTCTACGGTTAGTTTACGTAATAACCTTATGAATGAACTTGAATATTTATATAATGACTATATCGTATCTCACATGATTTATTCATATTCTTAGTGACGATTTTGGATGTTTAACTCATTTAGGTCATTTATGCCTTGAATAGTCGGTTAGTCTTGTTTGTTGGATGATATTGAGCTCTCATTTACCGTCTATACGTTTATACTCGTTAGACATTATGTTAGAGCAATAGATGTACATTCTATTGATATGTTTGTGGGGATAGGACAACGTTGTTGGGAGGTGAACGTATAACGTTGATCGACCCGCCCGTCAAATGTTTTATCCCTGCGAGGTGGTGTCATTGCACGTAGCGTACTTACTTGTTTATTCTTGACCTCATTTCCCGTGTGGTTTTAGCCGGAAGATGATGCTTATGCTCTTTCTGCCTCTTTCGTGTGGGTTTAGCCGAATTAGAGGTTACTCGGCTTTCGTGTGGGTTTAGCCGGATGTTCGAGTCTTCGATGCGAGGGTTTATCACATGTCGAATATAGAGGGTTTTTCCCCAGTGTTTGGCCAGGTTTAGACTAGGACTTCCGTTTTGTTGTCGTCCTAACAGGAGGATTAGAGTATTTTGTATACAAAACGTTCATCGTTTACGGTTCAGGAAATGTTTATCCCGTGGGCTTGGTGGTCATGTTTGCAAAGTGCAAATGCTAGTGCGTGTCATTTACCGTGAGAGTGTGTTTACATAAATATGATGATTGGTTGAATGTGGAAATGAATGTTTAAATACCTTTTAGTTCTTGTGAGTCGTGTCCCCTACCTCTTTGACTATATGGTAACTAACAATGAGATGTAAGCCGTTAGTAGCGATATCTTTGCCAAGGTAAGTCTTCCCTAAGGCTTGGTTACTTGATATTGTTTATATATGATGATGATATTGTTTATATAAGATAATGATATTGTTTATATATGATGTGTATATGTTAATGATATCGTTTATTTATGATGATAATATTTTTCATATTTGATGATGACGATGTTATTGGAGTAAGTGTCCTCAACCATAGTGCGATCACATAATTAAATCTCAATGATAAGAATTACAAATTGTTGTAGATTATATTAAGCAAATATGAGATGACCCATTTTATTTACATGTAATTATAAAATGTGACTTAAAATGTTAATTCTAATTTATTTGTTATGAAATTGCATTTAAATTAGTTAAATGTACATTTATAAGAAAAGATTACATGTTACATGTCACATGTCACATATCTGACAAATGACAAAATCACAAAGATAAAATGGATACCCATATTATAGTATGGTGCACCGGTTTTTGGGGAGCTTCAAGGGTAGGATTTTAGGCTTGATTAGGTGTTCTAATTGAGAATTAGATCACATGATTACCTAGCCTAAATCTATACCTAATCTATTGCCTTGTGAAGACAAAAAGGAAAAGTACCACCCTTCCCCATGAGAACTCATAACCGGCCAAGTGAAGGATAAGAGGAGATGTTTTTCCTCTTATTAAAATTACTAGATCATATATTCTAATTTGATGCTTATCTGTTCTATTCCTTTCTCACACTAAAAGAAACTTAAGAAGTTTTCACAAAATTCTTAGTTAATATTCACTAATAATATACTATTGTAGTATTAAGAGTTATTAGATAAATTTTAAGGGCTACTACCATTTTATACTAGTGTAGTATATTTAGTAGTGATTAAGGGTTGTTTTGGGTGCCACTTAGAGGAGTGTTCTTATACTAAGAACTTGGAGTTCATCTGTGACAACCCTCGCGAATGCGGAAGTATAAAACATACAAGCATGTGAATTATAAAGCGGAAATAGGTAGTTTTTAAAAACTTTTATACATGCAAGTTAAATAAAACGAGGAGTGTCAAAATATTACAAACTAAGTACGGAAATACAACAAAGAGACGGGGTCTCTTCAAATGTTAGCAAAGAACAAGTGTTTAGCAAAACTAGCTAAAATCGCCTAGAGGTGAAACTTCCAGGGACAACGCCCGCTAGCTCACACCCGAACCCAAAATAGTCAAAGCAAAAAGCCATCCATGCACGCAACCTGTTCATTTATGAAAAACATGAATGCCACAATCAGTGGGGAGTAACCCCGGGTTCTCCCAGCCATATCACATTAAACGTACATAGAAGGAAATATGAAAGTAAAATCATGCATATATAGATATACATGTGAGATACGATAAGGATATATAGGCAATTTGATAAATAATGATAAGAGCATATGGAATACAAATCCGAATCCATCATGTTATTCAAAGACTCGGGGAAGACACTCTTAGACAACCGAATACGCTCACTAGGGCTTGCATCTCATCGTTAGCGGTATAATTTTGATAAGATTGAGACTCGACAAACAAACCAAGTCAAGTCATGCGATGATCACAATAAATCCAACATATTATCATCCATTCATGAACCCATACATAGACGGTGCCCAATCATGCAATGACCATGAACAATATAATGAAATCACGCATTCAAGAACGACGACACAAGACGACATCCCTCACGGTAAATGAAACGCACTAGCACCGTGTACATGGCAAGTATGATTAAAAGGCATCCACGAGATAAGCATTTCCCTGAACGCATACACGATGACATTTCGTATATGTAGACTAATTTCATCCTGGTAGAAACGATAATTAAACGGCTCCTAATCTAAACCTGGCCAGATTCTCGGAATCACATTTTCCGATTCGACATGCGATGACGTTTCGCATCCAAGACTCAGTCTTACAAAGAAAACGCCGAGTACCCCAAATTCGGTAGATCAATTCACGAAAGAGGCGGAAAAGAGCTCAAGCCTCATAACAAGCGGTACGCTACATGCAAATAACACCACCTCGCAAGTACACAACATTTGACGGCCGGGTCGATCAACGCAATGCGTTCAACTCCCAACAACGTCGTCGTATGCCCACTAACACATGCATTTGAGCAGTAGGATACCTCTCCGTTCCGACATTCCAGCCTTACGAACGGGAAGTTAGCCAAGGGAATGAGAGTACAAAGCAAAAGCCAAAATAGTGCTCAAACCGTATCATTTGTAAAAATGACTCAAAGTGGGACATAGCAAAAACTGTCACAAAACATGTGATACAAGCGAAAGAAATATCATAAGTCCAAAACATTGATATTATAAGTCATTACGTAAAATTATACGATAAACGAACGATCGGATTTATTATAAATGAAAACCGTAAACAAAAATCACAAAGAACTCCAGCAGGTGCCAGCCGGTCAGGCTGACCGGCTGCCGGTCCACCGGCTCAGGCCATTACCTCATACGAAAATCAACTTAAAACCTCAGTGTGTCCCAGCCGGTCAGGTCGGCCGGCTGCCGGTCAACCGGCTGGGACCAAAGGTCATTTGAAAAACAAGGAAGGAAAAAGGGTGTCTCAGCCGGTGGTCTGACCGGCTGCCGGTCGACCGGCTGAGCCCTACTTCATTTTCCAAAATCACGTAAGAATGCCAAAATATACAGCAGGTGCCCCAGTCGGTGGTCTGACCGGCTGCCGGTCGACCGGCTGGGGACCAATTCACACGAAAATGCCATTTTTCACTAAGGATTCAATTTCAACTATAATCAAATATTATCATAATTCATCAAAACTCATATGAATTCTCAACATACAACATATATCATCATCAACACAATTACCAAGCTCACTAACCATATTCTAAATACGGTTTCTAGCATAGATAACATGTAAAACACGTAAATGATACCGAGTAACCCTTCACCGTTACCTTTATGCGCCTTTACTAATCGTCAAGCTCCTATTCAATAAGGTAATAGTCTTTGTCGGGATCTTGGAGGTCACCACCTACAAATAGATCATAAAAGATGAATAAAATTCATCTTGAGAAAGACGGAAAGTTTGAAAAGCGAGAAAGACGATGATTTTAATATCAATACGGATAGAGGAAGGTAATGGGAGAAGAATGAGACGAACTTAAGCGAATTCTAGCAAGTAACGAATGGGCTAGGATGATTCAAAGATCGGAAAGTGGATGGAGGCAAGGTTTTTGATATTTACTTAAGGAAGAAGTAAGGGTTTTGGTTTGAGTTGAATGAATGAAATAGGTTAAAGGAGGAGTATGAGTAGGTATAAGGGAAAAGTCAACAAAAAGTCAAGCTCGCCTTAAGACGGGATTCTCATGGAATGTCGCAGAAAATCCAAATACGAACTCGGAAATTCTAAATTCGACTCGAAACATTTAATTCTAAATTAAAACTTAAATTTGCTGAAAAGATTCCGTAAAATATTTCTACTAGAAAAATAGGGTACATTTCCTGGTGTTACAATCACCCCACCTTTTTAAAAAGTTTCGCCCTCGAAACTTGAGGGAAAGAAAAAATTACCTTACTCGAACAGACTCGGATATTTACTACGCATAGAAGCTTCAGTTTCCCAAGTCTCTTCTTCGACATTAGCACTTCTCCACAAGACTTTCACTAAAGGAACTACTTTACTTCTCAACTTCCTATCCTTGCGATCTAGGATAAGGATCGTCTTCTCTTCAAATGATAAATTCGGTTCAAGTTCGGGCAATTCAACTTTAAAGACATGGCTCGGATCACTAACATACTTTCTCAATTGAGAAACATGGAATACATCATGAACCTTAGCCAAATTCGGCGGCAAATCCAACTTATAAGCAACGGCACCAATCCTCTTCACAATATCAAAGGGTCCAATGTATTTCGGGCTCAATTTACCCTTAACACCTAACCGTTTAACACCCTTCATTGGAGATACCTTCAAGAATACTTTATCTCCCACCTCGAGTTCTAAAGGCCTTCATCGGATATCGGCATAAGACTTTTGATAGTCTTGAGCGGCTTTCATTCTATCACGAATGACCTTCACATTATCAATGGTTTAAACACGAACATCGGGGCCTAAATCACGATTGTCACTCAATTGATTCCAACAAATAGGACTCCGACATTTCCTTCCAAAAAGAGCTTCATATGGAGCCATCTTGATAGATGCATGATAACTGTTGTTGTAAGAAAACTCCACCAACGGTAGACTCTTTTCCCAGCTAGACTAAAAGTCAAGAGCACAAGCCCTAAGCAAGTCTTCTAAAGTCTGAATAGTCCTCTCAGTCTGACCATCCATAGCGGCATGAAAAGCAGTACTCATCAACAACTTTCTACCCATGGCTTCTTGCAAAGCATTCCAAAATCTCGAACAGAATCTCGGATCTCGGTCGGATATAATCTCCATAGGAACTCCATGGTATCTAACAATTTCATCAACATAAGCTTTTGCTAAACGATCCAAATTCCATGTTTCTTTGATCGGAATAAATCTAGCACACTTGGTCAAACGATCAACAACAACCCAAACAACATCTTTACCTCCAACGGTCCTCGGCAAAGCCATAACAAAATCCATAGAAATAGATTCCCACTTCCATAGCGGAATATCCAACGGTTGCAAGCAATCCACCGGGCCTCTTGTGTTCAATCTTCACTTGTTGGCAAGTCAAACATCTTCCAACATATGAACAACATCACCCCTTCAAGTTCGGCCACCAAAATTGTAGCTTCAAATCCTTGTACATCTTATCACCTCCGGGGTGAATAGAATAAGGGGAAAGATGAGCTTCATCAAGAACTCGCTTCCTCAAATTAAGAGCATTAGGAACAAATAAACGACCATGGAAACGAAGAACACCTTCATCATCAAACTTGAAATCTTTACCTTTACCTTCAAGAAGTTTGGCTTGGATAGACTTGTAGGTAAGATCATCAACTTGGCTTTCGCGGATTTCATGGAGAAACACAGGTTCGGCAATCATAGCACCAACATGAACAAATCCACGCTCTACGAATTCCAAACTCAACCTTCGAAACTCGGCACAAAGATCAATAGGTAATACATGCAAAGCATTCAAAGCATGAGAAGCTTTCCTACTAAGAGCATCTGCAACCACATTTGCCTTCCCTTCATGATACAATAACTCAAAATCATAATCGTTCACCAATTCCAACCATCTTCTTTGCCTCATATTCAACTCTTTTTGAGTAAATATGTACTTCAAACTCTTGTGATCGGTGAAGATACGACAATGAACTCCAATTAGGTAATGTCTCCACACTTTCAAAGCATGAACAACAGGCGGCCAATTCTAAATCATGAGTAGGATAGTTCACTTCATGAACTCTCAACTGCCTTGAAGCATAAGCCACCACCTTCCTATTTTGCATAAGAACACAACCTAATCCCATTTTTAGAAGCATCACAATAGACATCAAAGTCTACTCCATCTTCAGGCAAAGTCAACACCGGAGCGGTAGTTAACCTTTTCTTTAACTCTTGAAACCCTGCTTCACAAGCTTCATTCCATAGGAATTTGGTTTCCTTCTTCAATAACTGAGTCATCGGTCTAGCAAGCCTAGAGAAATCTTTAACAAATCGTCGGTAATAACCAGCTAAACCAAGTAAACTTCGAATCTCTCTAATATCATTCGGACTCTTCCAATCAACAACGGCCTCGATTTTAGAAGGATCCACCATCACACCCTCTTCTGAAATCACATGCCCAAGGAAGGACACTTTAGGTAACCAAAATTCACATTTAAAGAACTTAGCATACAACTTCTGACGACGTAAAACACCCAAAATAATCCTCAAATGAATAGCATGCTCTTCTTTGGACTTGGAGAAAATAAGAATATCATCAATGAATACCACCACACACTTGTCGAGATACTCACTAAATGTGCGGTTCATTTGATCCATAAAGATAGCGGGAGCATTCGTCAATCCAAAGGGCATTACTTTGAACTCATAATGACCATACCTTGTACTAAAAGCGGTCTTTGGAATATCAACATCTCTAACCGGAATTTGATGATAACCGGATCTCAAATCGATCTTTGAAAAAGTAGAAGCACCCTTTAATTGATCAAATAAATCTTCAATTCTTGGTAAAGGATACCTATTCTTGATTGTAATCCGATTCAATTCACGTTAATCAATACACAACCTCATAGAACCATCTTTCTTCTTCACAAAAAGAACTGGAGCACCCCAAGGCGAGGCACTTGGTCGAATAAAACCTTTTTCAATCATATCATCCAACTGCTTTCTTAACTCTTTCAATTCAGATGGAGCCATACGATAAGGAGCTTTGGCAATTGGACCAGAACCAGGAACAAGATCAATAGAGAATTCAACATCACGCTCGGGAGGAATCCCGGGCAACTCTTCGGGGAATACATCAACGAATTCTCGAACAATAGGCACATCTTCAATACTTGGCAAAGAGGTATTTGAAGAAGTCACAACACACAAGAATGTTTGGTGACCTTTTCTAATCATACTTACCAATTTCATCGCGGAAATTAAAGACACACCTTTTCGGGGATGAGATCCCTTATAAGTTATTCTAACCCCTAAAGGACTCTTTAAGAAAATCTTTTGATCACGACACTCGAACCTAGCATGATACATAGCTAGCCAATCAATACCTTAGATTATATCAAACTCTCCTAAAGGACACTTAAGGGGATTAGCGGGAAAGATAGAACCCGCAATAGATATAGGTACATTTGGATAAAGGGTTGAACAAGAGATAATATCTCCAGATGGTAAGGATATGGGAGTATCCTCACTAGATGTAGGCTTGATTGATAATTAATTAGCATAGGTCGACGACACAAAAGACATAGAAGCACCGGTATAAAAAAGAATAAGACACGGTTGCTCTAAGATTGAAAACATACCCGTAATAATCTCGGGATGAGCATCGGCCTCAGCACGGCTCATGACAAAGATTGAACCCTTAGGTTTAGGAGGAGGGGGCAACTTTCGATCGGGGCAATCCTCATAACGATGACCACCCTTTTGACAAAAGTAGCAAATGTAAGGTCGGTTGGTACAAGTTCTACCGGGGTGGTGTGGAAGTCTACACCGGTTACATTGACGACCTTGACCTTGAGCTTGAGATGCATAAGGCCTATGAGCCACATTTGAAGTAGCTCTAGGAATAAAAGGAGCAGGATTCCTTGTATAGGCATTGGAAGAAGGATTAAATTTCCTTTTGTTAGCATAGGAATTAGAGGAAGACGGAATAAATGGTCTCTTCCCAAAAGCATTTGGCCTAGGAGCATAAGAAGGAGAGGGATTATTCATCAAAGCTTCATCTCTTATAGCCTTCATCGAATTTTCAGCCCATAAGGCATCATCATAAAGATCTCCAAAGGACGCAATACCCCTTCTCACTTTACTTTGAAGAACGGCACTCAACTTGTTACGATAATAGAATGCTCGGTCTTCATCATCACGGATAAGCCTCGGCGCAAAATGAGCGAGCTTATTAAACTCCGTAGTAAACTCTTGAGCTGATAGGTTGCCTTGTTTAAAATCGATGAACTCATTAAGCCTTTGCTGTTTAAGCTCTTTAGGATAAAATCTACCCTCCACGAGAGCTTTAAAGCAAGCCCAGTTAAAGTCCTCTTCAAGAATTGCGGTGGCACTTGTGATAGCCCACCAGTTGTCAGCTTCCCTCACCAGAAACTGCTTTGCGATCCTCACCTTGTCCTCTTCTCGGACTTGGTATAGATCGAACTGCTTCTCCATCTCCCGGAACCAATCGGATAACTCCGTAGGATCCGGCTCTCCACCATATGGTACGATCTTACTTCTAGCTATCTGTCCAGCTACCCATGCGTAGCCACCTTGATGGTTATCCTCCCTTCTAGGGGGGACTTGGTTGGCATTAGCTAGAGCGGCATCTTGCTGATTTTTCAGCCCTTGAGTAAGAGCTTCCATCATAACATTCTCAGCTAATCGTGGTCTAACCATCTTCATAAGAAACAAAAACAAATTAAGTTACTCCTATCAATTAGCATAAACAAATAGACTACCAAGTAAAGTCCTTAACTTCTACCCAATCTCTCATTTATTATTTTAAGGTCAAGTAGTTTAAGTTAGGGTTCACGTGTGTGCGTCGATAGCGATAAAAAAAAGCTCTGATACCAACTGTGACAACCCTCGCGAATGCGGAAATATAAAACATACAAGCATGTGAATTATAAAGCGGAAATAGGTAGTTTTTAAAAACTTTTATACATGCAAGTTAAATAAGACGAGGAGTGTCAAAATATTACAAACTAAGTACGGAAATACAACAAAGAGACGGGGTCTCTTAAAATGTTAGCAAGAAGAAGTGTTTAGCAAAACTAGCTAAAATCGTCTAGAGGTGAAACTTCCAGGGACATACCCGCTAGCTCACACCCGAACCCAAAATAGTCATAGCAAAAAGCCATCCATGCAAGCAACCTGTTCATTCATGAAAAACATGAACGCCACAATCAGTGGGGAGTAACTCCGGGTTCTCCCAGCCATATCACATTAAACGTACATAGAAGGAAATACGAAAGTAAAATCATGCATATATAGATATACATGTGAGATACGATAAGGATAGATAGGCAATTCATAATATAATGATAAGAGCATATGGAATACAAATCCTATCCATCATGTTATTCAAAGACTCGGGGAAGACACTCTTAGGCAACCGAATACGCTCACTAGGGCTTGCATCTCACCGTTAGCGGTATAAGTTTGATAAGATTGAGACTCGACAAACAAACCAAGTCAAGTCATGCGATGATCACAATAAATCCAACATATTATCATCCATTCACGAACCCATACATAGACGGTGCCCAATCCTGCAATGACCATGAACAATATCATGAAATCACGCATTCAAGAACGACAACACAAGACGACATCTCTCACGGTAATTGAAACGCACTAACACCGTGTACATGGCAAGTATGATTAAAAGGCATCCACGAGATAAGCATTTCCCTGAACGCATACACGATGACATTTTTTTAGATGTAGACTAATTTCCTCCTGGTAGGAACGATAATTAAACGGCTCCTAATCTAAACCTGGCCAGATTCTCGGAATCACATTTTTCGATTCGACATGCGATGACGTTTCGCATCCAAGACTCGGTCTTACAAAGACGCCGAGTACCCCAAATTCGGTAGATCAATTCACGAAAGAGGCGGAAAAGAGCTCAAGCCTCATAACAAGCGGTACGCTACATGCAAATAACACCACCTCGCAAGTACACAACATTTGACGGCCGGGTCGATCAACGCAATGCGTTCAACTCCCAACAACGTCGTCGTATGCCCACTAACACATGCATTTAAGCAGTAGGATACCTCTCCGTTCCGACATTCCAGCCTTACGAACAGGAAGGTAGCCAAGGGAATGAGAGTACAAAGCACAAGCCAAAATAGTGCTCAAACCGTATCATTTGTAAAAATGACTCAAAGTGGGACATAGCAAAAACCGTCACAAAACATGTGATACAAGCGAAAGAAATATCATAAGTCCAAAACATTGATATTATAAGTCATTACGTAAAATTATACGATAAACGAACGATCGGATTTATTATAAATGAAAACCGTAAACAAAAATCAAAAAGAACTCCAGCAGGTGCCAGCCGGTCAGGCTGACCGGCTGCCGGTCCACCGGCTCAGGCCATTACCTCATACGAAAATCAACTTAAAACCTCAGTGTGTCCCAGCTGTCAGGACGACCGGCTGCCGGTCAACTGACTGGGACCAAAGGTCATTTGAAAAACAAGGAAGGAAAAATGGTGTCTCGGCCGGTGGTCTGACCGGCTGCCGGTCGACCGGCTGAGCCAAACTTTATTTTCCAAAATCACGTAAGAATGCCAAAATATACAGCAGGTGCCCTAGCCGGTGGTCTTACCGGCTGCCGGTCGACCGGCTGGGGTCCAATTCACACGAAAATGCCATTTTTCACTAAGGATTCAATTTCAACTATAATCAAATATTATCATAATTTATCAAAACTCATATGAATTCTCAACATACAACATATATCATCATCAACACAATTACCAAGCTCACTAACCATATTCTAAATACGGGTTCTAGCATAGATAACATGTAAAACACGTAAATGATATCGAGTAACCCTTCACCGTTACCTTTAAGCGTCTTCACTACTCGTCAAGCTCCTCTTCAATTAGAAAATAGTCTTTGTCGGGATCTTGGAGGTTACCACCTACAAATAGATCATAAAAGATGAATAAAATTCATCTTGAGAAAGACGGAAAGTTTGAAAAGCGAGAAAGACGATGATTTTAATATCAATACGGATAGAGGAAGGTAAGGGGAGAAGAATGAGACAACTTACGCGAATTCTAGCAAGTAACGAATGAGCTAGGATGATTCAAAGATCGGAAAGTGGATGGAGGCAAGGTTTTTGATATTTGCTTAAGGAAGAAGTAAGGGTTTTGGTTTGAGTTGAATGAATGAAATAGGTTAAAGGAGGAGTATGAGTAGGTATAAGGGAAAAGTCAACAAAAAGTCAAACTCGCCTTAAGACGGGATTGTCATGGAATATCGCAGAAAATCCAAATACGAACTCGGAAATTCTAAATTCGACTCGAAACATTTAATTCTAAATTAAAACTTAAATTTGCTGAAAAGATTCCGTAAAATATTTCTACTAGAAAAATAGGGTACATTTCCGGGTGTTTCATCATCCTTCTTATTTAAGTTCAAGAACAATATTTGGAAGGTGTCCTAATATTGTGCCCATATTGATCATATTCAATGTCAGGAAAAATGTTTCTTCTTATATTTGTGTTATTTTGTTATGCATGCATAAGTTCCTTATAGTTTAAGAGTAAACTATTTATTATATGATATTATAAATGTCTAATATCTAGTTTAAGAAACTTACAAGCGATATCAAGAGCTTTGGTTGTTACATGCATAATCGATTTATAGTTTTTCCGAGTTAATGTAACTAAAAGAAAACTAGTAATTTATGTTTTATGAGATAAAATAACAAAATCATTTGCATGTCAATATATTCTGTTTCTAATATGATTTTAGGTCATTTTGATTATTTATGGAAATTTATATTGCTCAAATATGGTTTTTAGTGTTTTTATTACATTTTAATAAGTAAAATGATGTTTAAAATGCTAAAAAACGTTTGACTTATCTTCTGACTGTGAAATCTTAACACAATATCACACATGAATTTTACTTACTGTATGTAAAATTTCGTGTGAAGTGGATTTATTTCTCATGATTTATGATTTTTATATGATAAAATAAAATAAATGAAGGTCAAATGGTTAAAAATAGTTTTGCTTTGAATATGACCATGAAACTTTAGTATGGTTTCACATGCATGTGTTCCTGAAGTACTGAAAACATTCAGACTCATGTGATTTGTGTAGCATGATTTATGAATTTTTAATGTAAAAATGGCATAAATAGTGACTTATTTAGAAAATATAGCTAAAATAAATTTCATGTCAAGAAAAAATTATTCCTGGTTTCAAAAATATACCACATTTCAGATCTTAAGTTTTCGCATGCTTTATGTATTTTATTTGATAAAACCGATAAAGCGCAACCGATTTTTCTCAAAATCGATTCAAAAGTTTTAACCTTTATTTTTGACATTATTAATGTCATGGAAATGTTCCAGAATGTTCAAAAATTTAAAATTCAAATTTTGAAATTATTGTAATTAAATTTGGATTTATTTGATTAAAATATGATTTTAAAGTCTAATTTTGAACAATTATATAACAACAAGTTAAATTATTGTCAAAAATTGAGTGATGGCTAATTTTTGAGTCCTAAATCAGTTGAGATAATTAACTTGGACCTAAATAAGATTTAAGTATTGTTTTGTGATTTTAGAAGTTATTATCACACATTTCCGTAAAACCGGGTTATATACGATATAAACCATATAATAGGGCGATTTGGCATTTAAAATGAGCATGTTTTATACATATTATTACGGTGCATATTTATTATGAATGTCATATTTTGGTTTATTTAATTTGAAATTATGTAGTTTATTCCTTGTATGGCCTTCGTTTTAATCGATATATTCGGTTGTAATTTATTGTGATCTCATATCAATTTTATTGTATTATTTTATTTTAAAAATGTATAATAGGAAATTATTGTAATTTTATTATATATAATGTAATTATTTGTAATACCGGAGTTTCCGAAAGACGGTGCCATTCGGAAAGGAGTTCCGAGAGAGACAGTGACCTTGGGAGCCGTGCTTATGAAGTTCAAGGGACCTAAGGAGTTGGTTTCCGATTTTTTAATAGAATATATGATTTTCTATTCTAGGAAAGGCCATATTAGGAATTTTATTTTTTTATGCTTGCATTTTATTTAATATGTTTGCATGCATTGCCAAATCGCCATGACATGCATATTTTATCGAGTATTCGACCGTGTCAATTAAAGTTATCATTAATTAATCGATTTAGTCCACTTAAACGAGTAAGATAATAAATTGACATGACCTCTCTTAATAAATAATTGAGATCAAGCCTTACCAAATTGTAGAACCCATGAATCCCAATTTCGCAAGGAAGTAGGCTCGGCTCACCGGGGTGTTAAACTTGTTTCGTTGGGTAAGTAGGGTAATAAAGGTTATTATTTCGAAATTTGGATTGAGCTCAACAGAAGTATTCGCGACCGTAGCCGCATGTGTTCCGGGCTTAAGATAAATATTAAAGTAATATTATCGAACGAGAGTTCTAATGTAGAATCGATTAAAGAGTTAAGCCACCGAATTATATTAATAAGGGATGAATCGGCTTACCATGCCCAAGTTGATATGAATTTGGATCTCGAAATCATTTATAATAGTTGGGTAGAGGTCACTATTTAAATGTTAAAACTTGCTTAAAATGTTTACAAGTATTTAAAATGATAAATGTTGACATTTCCTTTATGTCTAAAATTTGTAGTTAATATTGTTTACTCGCAATGGCAAATGCTAATTCATCCACCACCATCAATGCTCCAACTCTCACAAATGTCTTAGGGCTTCGATCCTTCATGGATCGATGCAAGTTAGAAAAGAATGGCGCAAATTTTGCCGATTGGGATGCGCAACACTGCTTCGCCGCGGAGGGTGACGACAAGCTTTGTTACCTTACCGAGGCCTCTCCCACCGCACCTAACGTAAAGTCAACTGCCGGCGCAAGTCGAACCTATGAGGCTTACCATAAAGAGTCCGCCGCGATCAAACATGTTTTGATCTTCTCGATGGAGGCCTATATCCTAAGGAGTGCCATAAAGATGAGCACGGTATATGAGATCTACTCGAAGCTTATGACCATATTTTCACAAGCTCCTATTATCATACAGTTATGAGATGGCTTCTGCGTTTTTCGACATGAACTTAAGAGAGAGCCAAAATGTTAGCCCTCATGTACTCAAATTGATTGAGCATGTCGAGACTCTCAAATTGCAAGGGGTTGACATTCCCAAACAACTCGTTATTGACTGTGTACTACACTACTTTGGGAAAATCAAGGCATATGTGCAGTTTAGGGTAAACTACAATATGCAAAATATGAAACCTCTCTTCATGAGTTGTACAAAATGCTTGTGAAAGCGGAGAGAAACATGGGGCTAAATGTTCGCACCTCCAAGGATGTGCTCCATATTAATAGCAAGAGTAAGGGGAAGTTCAAGAAAAGTGCTAGCAAGGCGAAGATTCCCTCCACCTACAAAGGCAAGGAAAAAGCTATTGAGAATAGCTCACCCAAACCTAAGAAAGGTGCCTCGACCGAGGACAAGTGCCATTATTGTAATGGCATAGGGCATTGGAAAAGGAATTGTCCCAAATATCTAGGAGATATCAAAGCTGGAAAGATTGTTTTAGTTGGTAAATAGTTATCCCTATGGATTATGTTATAATCTCAACTTTGGTATAAGATACAAGTTGTGATTCTTACCCTTCTTATTGTAATTAGGGTATGCAAGTAAAGATAAAGGCAAGGACAAGCAAGCCTAAGAAAGCTCTTCAAGGGAAGCTAAGGTTGCCACCCATGGTTGAAGACCTAAGGAAGCTTGGACTCGAGATTGTCTCCCCTTTGATTGTATTATGGTTGTTTAAAACTTTTTATTTCCCTGTTGGACATGGAATTTTTAAATTTTCAAGAACCATTTTTGTAATTGAATATTTAGTGACTTGGTTTTCAACCCAAGTCACTCGGTTTGTGGAAACTTTTATTGTTCTAAAAACTTGTCATTATACATCACTTGCGCTAATAACATAAATTGTATCGACTCAAATTGATCATATTAGTATTATGATGATTAGATCATTGTAATAAGTTCAAAAGCTAAGAATTCGATTCTTACTTTGAAAGATCAAATTGTTAAGTCAAAATTGAGTTATTGAACTCAAAGTAGGGAATCTACCAAACCAATTGGCCACACCACTTATAAAGATTATAAATGACATAAATATGAGTCCACCTCTTTAGCTTATAGAACTAGTCTATCTCGAAGCTAAGATTCGATGTCTTTACAATGAAGTCTTTAGTAGATCACTTAATGTCATGTTGTGATACTTCTACCTCCTTCACGAGTATGAGTACAAAATTGTTTGTGGCTCATAATGCTATCTTTAGAGAAAATAGTTGTATATTTCTAAAGATTAAGTGGGAGAAAATAAGCCACAACGACAATGAAAAACTAGTTAGGAACTAGTGAGAAAACCAAAAGAAAATGTTATTAGGTTAGACTCAAGACTAGTGAGGAGACAGAAAAGAAAGCGTTCTTAGGTGAATCCTTAGACTAGTGACGAGACCAAAAGAAAATGTTCTTGATATAATAAGATTATGATCTATGAAGTGGAAGTACCTAGAAATTTTAAATTTCGATTTTCTAAAGAGATTTATGAAACTAAATGGAATCTATGCAAACAAATGATGTATTTGGAGTTGTCAAATAATAAATCATTCTATATGTGACAACCCTCGCGAATGCGGAAAGATAAAACATACAAGCATGTGAAAAGATATGCGGAAATGCGGTATTTTAAAAACTTCTATACATGCAAGTTTAAATAAACGAGGAGTGTCAAAATATTACAACTAAGTAAGGAAATACAACAAAGAGACGGGGTCTCTTAAAATGTTAACAAAGAACAAGTGTTTAGCAAAACTAGCTAAAATCGTCTAGAGGTGAAACTTCCAGGGACAACGCCCGCTAGCTCACACCCGAACCCAAAATAGTCAAAGCAAAAGGCCATCCAATGCAAGCAACCTGTTCATCCATGAAAAACATGAATGCCACAGTCAGTGGGGAGTAACTCCGGGTTCTCCCAGCCATATCACATTAAACACACATATAAGGAAATACAAAAGTAAAGCATGCATATTTAGATATACATGTGAGATACGATAAGAATAAATAGGCAATTCTATAGATAATGATAAGATCATGTGGGAATCAAATCCGAAACCATCATGTGATTCAAAGACTCGGGAAAGACACTCTTAGGCAATCGAATACTCTCACTAGGGCTTGCATCTCACCGTTAGCGGTATAAGATTGATAAGATTGAGACTCGACAGACAAACCAAGTCAAGTCATGCGATGATCACAATAAATCAAACATATTATCATCCATTCACCAACCAAGACCTTGACGGTGCCCAAATCATGCAATGACCATGAATAATATCATGAAATCACGCATTCAAAGAACGACGACTCAAAGACGACAATCTCACGGTAAATGAAACGCACTAGCATCGTGTCCCAGCAAGAATGATTAAAAGGCGTTCACGGATGACATTTCCCTCAACCCATATACGATGACATTTCGTATAGGTAGACTAATTTCCTCCTGATAGGACGACGATAATAATACGGTCCTAGTCTAAACCTGGCCAGACTCTCGGAATAAATCATGTTCCGATTCGACACGCGATGACATTTCGCATCCAAGACTCGGGCTTACAATATATATGCCGAGTACCCCCAATTCGGTAGATCAATTCACGACAGAGGCGGAAAACGAGCTCAAGCCTCATAACATGCGGTACGCTACATGCAAATAACACCACCTCGCAAGTATACAACATTTGACGGCCGGGTCGATCAACGCATAGCGTTCAACTCCCAACAATGTCGTCATATGCCCACTAACACATGCATTTAAGCAGTAGGATACCTCTCCGTTCCGACATTCCAGCCTTACAAACGGGAAGGTAGCCAAGGGAATGAGAATACATAGCACAAGACAAAATCGTGCTCAAACCGTATCATTTGTAAAAACCGACTCAAAGTGGGACATAGCAAAACCGTCACAAAACATGTGATACAAGCGAATAAAATGTCGTATATTCAAAACATGAATATTATAAGACCCTACGTAAAATTATACGATAAACCGATCATGCGAACTATTATAAATCACGAGTTTTAGAAGTCAAAAGAAAACAACACAGCCGTGTTGCAGGCCGGGCAAGTGACCGGTGGCCGGTGGGCCGGCTCAGAACACAGGCAAAATCCAAAAATCACATAAAACAGAGAAACGTAGTCTGGGCCGGTCAGGTGACCGGCAGCCGGTGGGCCGGCACAGAACACAACACCAAAAATCATAACATCAATACTGATGTGTTCCAGGCCGGTTGGTGGACCGGTGGCCGGTGGGCTGGCCTGGAGCACCTCTTCATGCAAAAATCCAAGTTTCCAAAGGATGTTACTGAAGTGTTCTCAGCCGGTGGTCAGACCGGCGGCCGGTCGACCGGCTGGGAACACCCCTACATCCGTGAGCTTCCAATACTTAACCAATTCATTTCAAATCTCAATTATACTTCTAATAATCATCAACAATCAATATAATTCATCAATATTCATCATATAACATCATTTACTAATCATAGCATGGTTTCTAATCTTCCTAATCGTATTCTAAAAATCCGATTTCTAAGCATGTTAAACATGTAACGACACTTAATGA